>VDFB02288253.1:0-19051 GCA_007258455.2 Sequoia sempervirens | reverse complement strand
TATTCGCGTCGAAATTTTTTAAATAAATTACATTTTAGAAACTAGACTCCATTCTACAAATTAAAAAAATCAATTATTTTCCAAAATTTGTAGGGGGAGCACGGGCAAAATTCTGCTTTTTAGGAAGTGTCCATTTAGAAAATTAGTAAAAAATAAAATATTGATTAAAAAATTATCAAAAAAATTGTGCATCAACTAGATACTGTTAGCTAACTTCTGATCATAGCAATTTTAAAAATACTACAAAAAATTTCACCGTGCTAGGGTCATACAAGAGTTGCTATGTTATGTTTTAGGCAAAACAACACCAATTTATTATTAGTCCCTCTTTTGAACCCCTTAATCTCAGCCATTTTTCAAAATAAATTAGTGGTTTAGTAGACTCAGAGCACTTCAATCCTAGTTTTTGTTCCATCTCAAAATTTTGAGTGTAACTATCCTCAATTTCATGTCCAACGTCAGTATTTCCTGATTTCAAAAAAAAAGTGGCCACTTAAGCCCCCTTTTTGGGAACCATCTTGGTGCACTCACCCTTTGCCTTGTGGCACTGATAATAACCTTGGCATCAACTACACCATCATTAGTAACGTTCTTATTCTTTTCCCATGTGCGAGGTTTTTCATTATAACAGGTCGATGGATGGTTGTCTTGATAAGTAGGTGTCCCCCTTGTGCGATAAGTGCTCTTTCGATCTTGAGTGCCTTGGGGATCAACTGGTCATATGTGGTGATGCATTGCATTTTCAAATGGAAGGACAAGGTTCCTTCAAGATTGGCGATGATAATATAGATTTGTTCTTCTTCGGGCATAGTCCACTTGCTCCTGTTGGCCTTGGATCACCATCATTGCAAGAAGGATGTGAATGTTTCCCCCTTGGCTTGTTTGAGAGCGGATAGTTCTTCTAGACTTACCTCCATGCCTATGTTGAATGAATAGTTCTATATGAACATGTCCAAAATTTCTTGGAACTTTTTTTATTCCAGGAGGAAGATGAGAGAACCATTCCATTGCTGGTCTAACCAAACTTTGAGGGAATAGTCGCATTAGATAAGTTTTCTCGTATTCAACTTCCATACAGTGAACATGAAATTCCTTGATGCAATCTTCAAGGTTACCAATCCCACGATATTTTTCAAATTTAGGTATCTTGAACCCTTTTGGGAATGGAACCATTACTATGCTTCTGTCGAAAGGATAAGGGCACAAATTCCCTTGGGTTTGTTGTTTTTCTGGATTGTAGGTCTAGCACCTGTTGTGATGAATGTGTTTTGGGGTGGTTTGATTGCTTGAGTGATAGGTGGGGTATTTTGCATGTTCGTGGGAGGTTACTGCAAGCTTTGCGGTGGGACCAATGCTTGTTGGTATACCTGCAATTGCTATTGTGCCAACAACGCTTGTTGTTGGTCTTGCTGTTGTTGTGCCAACAATGTTTGTTGTTGGGCTAGTAGCTGAGAAGCTTCTTGTTGCGCTTGGTATCATTGTAAAGCTTGTTGATAGGCTTGCTATTGGATTGATTTTCATTGTGCTTGGTATTGTGCTTGCGCTTGAGCTTGTTGGGATTGATATTGAGTTTGTGGTTAAGCTTGTGCTTGTTGGGCGGCTTGTGTAGCTTGCGCTGCTTGTGTAGCTTGGGAAGCTTGTTATTGTTGCAATAAAGCTTGGGCTTGTGCTTGGGAAGTCTGTTGTGCTTGTTGGGCGGCTTGCTATGCCTATGCTTGTTGAGCATCTTGTGTGGCTTTTTGAACTTGAAATGGCTGGAATGCTTTCTGATAGGCTTGCTGGGCAGCTTGTAGTGTGATGCTATATTGGTTTTCCATGTTTGGTTTCGGTGGTGGAGGTGGAGGATTTTGAATGGTGTGAGATGTTGTGATGTGAGTTTGTTGAGGTGTCGTTGGATTGATGATAGGGGATAGTGTGGTGGATGGTGCAGTTGATATGCTAGGTCCTTGGGAGACCATGTTTTGAGATATTTGAGGTGTAGTGATTGATTGTGTTGTTTGGATTGGTGCCACCTGGTGTTGTGATATTGGTGGAATGCTTGGAGAATTTGGTATGTTGATTTGATTCATGATTGGTGGATTATTTTGATTAGGTTGATTAAGGATTGGTAAAGGAGGTTTCCCTAAACCGAGGATTGGTGTGGATGTTAATGGAAGAGGGGGAAATGGTGGGAAGATTGGAGGTGTGTTTCCTTGAGCAAGTGATGATGAGGGATCAAAGATTCTCCCTTGTCCAAATAGTCCCCCTTGTCCTTGTGAAGTCATGGGAAGAGAGACTTGTGTGTCAAGAGAATATACTGATGATGCGGCGAAGGTGGATGGATTGTTGGTGTCATGAAAGATGAGTGAGGCGTATGGATGTTTTGGGTCTTGAGGAATGGATTGACCCAAGATGGTGTTTTCATCTAAGTCTTGGTTATTTACAAGTGGATGTGTTTGAAGATCATGAAGCAATGAACTTCCCTTGGTAACCATGGGTTGACTTGGAGCATGAGATGAGGTCGGTTGTGGGATGGGTTGTGTTAGAACTGTGAAAATTTGAAATTTCACAAGCTTTTCATATCCCTAAGTTTCCAATCGAGTCCTCACCATATGCTCAGGACCTCTCTTCATAATATTTTGCTCACATTCTACCCATTTTTATCCCATAAAATCCATCTAGGTTTGAGTATTTCACATAATCGTCTATATCGGCATGAGATTATCAAGGTACCTTTCGGCAGGACACTTTTATTGTTCTGGCGACTAAAAGTTTCCCCATCGGCAAGAGAGTCTTCTTCGGCATGGGTCTTGGCGAGGTCTTATTGTCTCACCAACCGGCGACAGAAGGAGCATGTCAGTGAGAGACTTTTCTTCGGGGTGAAATCTTGGCGAACTCTTTATGTTTCACCGACTAGCGCAGAACGAGCAAGCACTTCGGCCAAACAAAGGGTATTTGGAATAAGGTCTTGGCGAGTACCTCCAGTCTCACTGACATGCACAGGAGAATCATATCAAAGGTTATCAGGGTAAGGTTATACAGTCTTGCCGACCCGTTTGTCACGCCGAAGTGTTTCTTCAGTGAGAGAATGATCATGTTTCAACGACATGAATGTACCACAGGGTATTTTGGTATGACACAAGGTGTTCTATGAAACCTCTTCCTGACTCAAAATTGTCTTAGCAATTGGAAAATACACTAAAGAGAACATCTCGGTAAGATGAAGTATCATCTATGGGACATCTCCCCGACAACAGAGGTAACAGTGAAACACAAAGGATGCAGGATGACTGTCGGTGAGACATTGGCCTTCGGTGTGACTACGAGATGTCTCGGTGAGTGTTTGGCGCATGTTAAATAAAACTTGAATACTATTGGCCGACATTTGGAATGCGAAGTGATGTGTCTTTTTAGACACAAATGTATAAATATCCATTTTCGACTGTAAATAATGAGGAATGATGATTAGATTAGATACAGTAGATAGATTAGAAATGGATACAGTAGAATAAAATTTTTAGAACAAAGACTATGATGTATGATTTAAAAATGGAGATATCAATGAAAATCAGTTGATGTGGCTGCTTATTTCTGGTGTCAATTGTCTGTTGTGCTTATTGAAAGTATTACTAAGTTGTCTCCAAGATTGATGCTTTCTGGTTGTTTAAATTGGTATAACAAGTTTATATTCAATTTATCAGTGCACATTTGTTGTATCTGTGTGGTTAATTGATTGGTTCTTTCAAGAAAAGATTAAATCCTTTTGGTTGATCACAGTAATCAAGGAAATTCATCTGGATTATTAAGAAGAGCTTAGTAATCCCAGTCTTGCATGTTTATACAAGTTATAAACAAAACATATGCCAAAAAATTTGAGTGTTTTCTAGAAATAAGTTGCCCATTTCTATTTCATTTGACTCCGCATACCCAATAAGGCACTAGTCTCTGCATTTCACCATTTAGATTCATTCATTTTCTTTACATCTGTTAACTGAACATATTAGGATTTAGTCTTGAATATTGCTATACAATTTATACCAAATTTAGTTTTATTTGTCCACCTCCATCTGCCATTGTGGGAAAAATATTTCAAGAGAGATAAGCACATTCATATAGGTACACCCACCTAGGTCTAGCAGCACCTGAAAAGTAGAAGGTCTAAATATTTTGACCTTGTCTGTTACCCTAAAACGTATCAGGAGTTTGGCAGCCTCTTGAGGCATTCCGCCTGTGTTTTTGGGAGCTAACAAATTGGTGACTTTGCTGGGGATTAACTCAGAATCTGCACCTTAATCATAGAGTCAGAAATCTATATCGACTCTGCTAGGAATAACAAGTAAGAATCTTTTCTCACTTTCAAGAAATTGAGTGGTGACTCTGATAAAAACATTGCAACATGAATGGAAGAAGATCTCAATATAGGGGAGGTCATACTAGAGCCCCTACTGGTAGTAGTAAATAAGGGTAAAAGGATAAGTGAGGACATGTGCATGACGAACAAAGACAAATAATCAATACCACATGGTGAAACATATGACCGTTTTGATACATGGAGAGATAATTCAAGTGCAGAACCTTGTACCCCAGAAGATCAAAGAAATCCTTTTTATGATCCTCAGAAACAGGCTGAGTTTAGAGCCAAACTCGAGGCTGAACGAATCAGAATTCAGCATGAATATGACCAAAAAATGGAAGGTAATCAGAATGGACCCACTGATCATGAAACTCCTCAAGAAGATTATGAATCTTTAACTTATGAAGAAGTAAAAGCATGGTTTGAATCTCAAAGAAAGGAAAGAGAAGAACAGAGAAAGCCCAGATGATACAAGCAATGAGAGAATTCAAATTGCAGAAAGCTCAGAACATTACTCAGGCAGTTGGTTGCTCCCCAAAGTATGTACCACCTCATAAGCAGGGTAATCATGGTGCAAAGCCTTCTGATCCACCAGGGGTCTCTCACCATCAAATAGGGAATCAATATAGACAGCCAAATCACCCACCTCATATTCCCACACAATATACAAATATACAACCACCTCATAGTTAGTATCATGTGCCACATCGTAACACACAATACAATAACCAGATGTACCAATATTAGTACCCACCTAACCCTCCCCCTCATCAATATACAACAATGATCAGACAATTTGATTTGGCAGGGTTTTAATTATACCCTTATCCTATGGATGGCAGTTGGAGAAATTTGGTGCCTAAGTTTACAGGGAGTAGTGCAATTACTGCCGAGGATCATTTAAGGAGTTTCAATGCATTCATTCAAGATTTGGATATACCTTATGAAGATTTACATATGAGGCTATTCATGATGTCACTTATTGAAGAAGCTAGAGATTGGTTCAACAGCCTAACAACAGCCTCTATTGATTCTCTCCAAATATTTCAGGACCGATTCCTCGAGCAATATGGGAATCAAAGTGCACTTGATGCTGCTCTTCATGAATTGATGCAAATTCAAAAAAATCAGAATGACTCAATTTATGATTTCAATCAAAGATTCAATAAACTACAGAATAAAATACCTCCTAGATCAAAATTGCCAAACTCTGTGGCATTGAGTGTTTATTTGAATGCGTTCGATCCTAAAACAGGGTATGAATTGAGAAATAGGTTACCAAGAGACTTGGCTGAGGCACATAAGACAACATTAACAATTGAAAATAATAGAAGGGCTGCTAGGATAATTGATAAAAGAGACAATCATAGGGCTCCTCAACAAACCAATAATTATCAATACAAATAGGAGAACACATACATAAATGAAAGGCCTAGGTTACATGACATGCCCTATAATACAAATTGGAAAGATGGAAAACCTATTGTGTGTGTGAAAAATGTATCAATTTAAATGAAAATCAAACACATATCAATAAGACATTAAATCAGGAAAAATTGAAAAAGAAAACAGAGTATTCAAACCGTTACTGCAGCTTCCCCGAAACTGTCTTATCTCTCTCTAACTCTAGCATTTTTTTTATTCCCAATGGCTCTCAGATGAGCAGATCAAGCTCAACAAAAGGACAGCTAAAGAATGAGATTTTAAGATGCACACTATGCTAAATGCAAAAGCTATGCTAAGATGAAAGTATGGCTGTGATGCTGAAAATGATATGATTGCATAAGCAAGATGAAAGTATGGTTGTGTAAATGTGTATGAATGCATAGGTAGGCATGCATATATGCGTGCGTAGTGTGTAACCAAAGCTTGGATTTGCACCAACATTTATAGAGTTTTTGTCTGGATTCGATTGGCTGATTCGATCGACGGCCCGGATTAAGCTTGTTTGAACAGACGGTGGCAGATTTTCGAAAGTGGAGAGGGAGATGGAAGGTTTCCCTTTTCCTTCAATTTTTGTCATTGAGTTTCGAAGGGAAATTTCCATTTTGAAGAGCGAGTTTAGAATTTGGAAGGGTGAGTTTAGAATTTGGAAGTGAAGATGGAAATGGCAACTCACATAATTAAATAAATCATATTTAATTATTTTTTAGAAATGAAATTAGAATGAGGAAAATATTAAATAAAATATTTAATATTTAATTCAATTATGGGGTGAAGGGAATATTCCATTATTTGAATATTTAAATATTCAAACTTTGGAATGATGTGATAATCAAATATAAATAAATTATGAAAATTTATTTAATTTAATTAAGAAGAATATGGGAAATGCCAATAATTAAATAAAGTTATTTATTTAATTAAGGTAGAAGAATTAGAAAAATGAACGATATAAATAAATAATTACATTTATTTATATGTAGATGAATTTTAGGAGAATTAATTAAATAATTTATATTTAATTAATTGACAAGCTTAATCATGACCATTTTTAGACGTATACACCTATAACAGATAGGCCTAGAAACAAAGAGACTCTTGATCCATTAAGGAAGAAGGGAACTTATATGGTGAGTAACAATTATTTCTGTGAAGTTTGTGATAAGCCACATTCACCAGATTATTGTGTTGTAGCCCAAAGAATGCAAGAAGAAGGAATGTTGATGGGAAATGATGGAGAAATCACATAATATATTTAACTTCAAATACTTTTCACCGTGTTGAGGAGAGGTACTCATCTTCAGAGGAAGATGGATATGAGTACGATGTTTCAAATCAAAGGTACAATGTCCACATGGCCAAACAATAGGTCCTTTATGATTCTAAGGAAGATTATACAGAGCAACATTCTGATGAGATGCCTACTCAGGACAGCATGAGGAAATTCACTAAAGAAGAGATATAGAGATTAACTGTTGTTGCAGTTGAAGAAGCAAAGAGTAAGTATTGGTTGAGAAATAGGACAATGAATGAGAAGGAAGGTGTCCCTAGGGGAATCTTTACGAAGGATCAAAAAGTGACACAAGGAGCTTTGAAGAAAACAAAAAACAAACAAAATGATAAAAGCGAATAGAAGCCTATCCAAAAGGAGGAAGTAAAGGAATTAGATAAAGAAATACAAAAGACTGATCAGCCAAGTAAAAAGGAAAAAGAAGAGAACAAAGGAGAAACATCAAAACAAAAGAAAATGATTAAGGCTGAGGGTTCTTCTTTTGACGTCACTCAGGCTTTATCTTAGGTAAAGACGTCTGTTCCACTACTTGAGATGATGAAAATTAAGGAATACAGAGATAGTGTTGTTCAATTAATAACAAATGGAAATGAAAAACATATAAATTCTAAAAGTAAGATGGCTGCTACAAAAAAGAAAGAGAAAGTAAATATCCCAAAAGTGTGCCTTAGTAATTCCGTGTTAAATCCCCCACTAGTTGATCCTTTTTTCACTACATTACTAATAAATAACAAATTGTTGAGGAACTGCATGATAGACTCTGGCGCTGCCATGAATATTATGCCAGTAGGAGTGATGAAACAATTAGGCATGTGGGTAGATACATATGAAGGGAAATGCTATGCAATGGATAACCGACCTATTCCTGTGGTGGGTATAATGAGAGATGTTGAAGTCAAGTTAGCTGCTTATCCTCAAGTGGCATATAATATTGATATAATGGTAATTGACACCCCTCCTCAGTTTGGGATGCTTCTATCAAGACAGTGGACGACAGTAGTTGGTGGAAATGTCTAGTTTGAACTGTCTTATGCAACAATTCTGGTAAATGGTCAGGAAGTGAAGTTATACAAGAAGCCAAGGATGAATCAGGTTGTTGACTGTGTACCACAAGATCAAATCAATTGTTTTTGTGATGTCGATTTTGGGAGTTTTAAGATAGAACCAGCCCAACCAGAATTAACCAATAGTGATCCAATTGAAAAGCATGTGGCACAAAATTGCAATGAAGTTTGGAAAATGTATTTTGATGGAGCATGCAGCCAAGAAGGTAATGGAGCTGGGATTGTGTTTGTTTTGCCTGAAGGTATTACATTTAAGTATTCATTCCTATTAACATTTGAATGTACAAACAATGTGGCGGAATATGAAGCTTTAATAATAGGTTTGAATATAGCTGTGAAACATAAAATCAAGTTGTTGACTGTTCTAGGGGATTCTGAGTTTGTTGTTTCAAAAGTTAGATCCAAATATGCAACAAAACATAAAAGATTGAAATAATACAGGAATGTTGTATGGGACGCAATTGAGTTGTTTGATGCATTCTCAATTGAGTGGATTGAGAGGTCAAAGAACATAATGGCAGATTTTTTAGCAAATGTGGCACTAAAAAGAGATGACATTACATTGGCTGGAATATCACAAATTGAGTTCAAGACAAGGCCTGCAGTCCTTGATAACATATATAGTTGGCAGGTCTTTAATGATGATATTGACCTTTTGAAATTTCTCCACTATATAGACCAATATGAAGCCCAAGAAATTGATTTTAATGCCTTTATTGAGGAAGTGGATGGGAAGCAAATAGTATTTGGGAAGGAGATCTTACATCTTAAAACAAATAAGCTTCCTAAGGGCTTAGTGGCATTGGAGAGGGTGTATGACGGAAATGATCGATCCCTCATAAAGCAAACACCAGTAAATAGGGGGAATATTGAAGAGATTAACTTGGGGACTGAGATGACACCAAGAAAGGTGTACATAGGGAAGAAGATAAGCCCTACAATTAGAAGAATGTTGATAGAGTTGCTGAGAAAATATAAACATGTGTTTGCTTGGTCTTATGAAGATCTAAAAGCATACAGGGAAGATCTGTTTCAACATGAAATACCATTGAAGCCAGATGCTAGGCCATTCAGACAAAAGCAAAGACCCATAAATCCAACATTGGAGCCTAAAATGCAAGAAGAATTGGCAAAGCTCAAAGATGGGGGAATCATTAAACCAATCAGACATTCAATGTGGGTCTCAAAATTGGTCCCTGTGAGAAAGAAAAATGGAGATATCAGGCTATAAATCTAAATATGGCATCCCTCAAAGATAATTATCCTCTACCCAATATGGAGGCTATATTGCATAAGGTAACAGGGTGCGAACTGTTATCTATGATGGATGGGTTTTCAGGGTATAACTAGGTCAAGGTCAAAGAATCTGAGCAATATAAGATGACATTTACAACTCCTTGGGGGATATATATTTATCTAAGAATGCCATTTGGTCTCACCAATGCAGGAGCAACCTTCCAAAGAGCTATGGATGTGGCATTTGTAGATTTGATCAATGTTATCATGGTGGTGTATCAGGATGACCTGACTGCTTATTCAAAGAAGGCTGAAGACCATGTTCAACATCTGGAGAAGGTATTTATTAAAGCCTTAGAGTATGGTATTAGCTTGAACCCTAAGAAGTGTCATTTTGTAGTCACAAAAGGTAAGCTCTTGGGACATATTGTTTCAAAAGAAGGGATTAAGATAGATCTTGGGAGGGTTGAGGCCATTGATAAAATTCTTGTTCCTAAAACTGTTAAGGCTATACAGTAATTCTTTGGACAGATTAATTTTGTTAGGAGATTTGTTTCTAACTTTGCTGAGATCATTAAACCCATATCAAAGATGTTGAAGAAAGGACAAAAAGTAGAATGGACCGCAAAAGCCTTGGAAGCTTTTGTATCCATAAAAAGGGCCATTAAGGAAGCTCCTGTCCTTAAGTCTCCGAATTTTGCAAAACCTTTTCAGATATTTTCATTCGCTTCAATGCACACTATTGCTGCTGTTATGTTACAGAAGAATGAGGATGGTTATGAACAACTTGTGTCTTTCTTCAGTAAATCATTGCAGGGGTCCGAATTAAAGTATGATATAATGGAAAAATAAGCATTTGCATTAGTAAAAGCTATAAAATCTTTTAGGCCATATCTTGTTGGAGCAAAGGTAGTTGCTTACATCCCTCATGCAGCTGTCAAAGATATTCTGACACAATCTAAAGTAACAGGAAAAAGATGTAGATGGATTAACAAAATCCAAGAGTTTGACATGGAGATACAAATTACTAAATTGGTAAGAGGTCAGGGCTTGGCCAGGTTGATGGCAGAAGTGAATATTGAAGCAAACCAAATTTGCAATGTAGAAGAAGAGACTGTAATTGCGAGCATTGAGCATACTCCATGGTATACAGACATCATGCACTATCTTAAATACATGAAGTGTCCAGAGGAATTGAGTGATAGCCAGAAAAGAACTTTGAAGTTGCAGGAATCTAAGTATGTCTTCATGGATGGAGATCTATTTTGGAAGAATAGGGATGGTATACTATTGTTATGTTTAGATGAATCACAAGCCAGGCATGTCTTAAGTGAAATGCATGAAGGGGTTTGTGGAGGACATTACTCAGCAAAGAAAACTGTGCATAAAATTCTCAGGGCAGGTTATTACTGGCCAAAGGTTTTTAATGACTCTTTTACATATGTAAGAAAATGTGAGGTCTACCAGAAATTCTCTAGAAAACTGAAGTATCAAGGAGCTTTGCCACTTTGACCCTTGCAGGCTGATGCCCCTTTTCATCAATGGGGAATTGATTTCATTGGAGAGGTACAAGAAAAATCAAGTGGTGGACATAGGTGGATACTGGTGGCCACTGATTATTTTACCAAATGGGTTGAAGCAATCCCAACTAAATAGGATACAAGTAGAGTTGTGAATTTTTTTCTAATGGACAACATCATTACCAGATTTGGTACACCAATAAGACTGATCACTGACAATGGGATGTGTTTCAGATTAGATGAATTCAAAAAATTTTGTAGCACACATGGCATTACCATTTCTTATGAAGCCCCTTACCATCCACAAGCTAATGGTCAAGCAGAGTCTAGCAATAAGAGTCTTCTGAAGATTATAAGGAGGATGTTAGGTCAAAACAAGAAAGCTTGGGATTCAAAATTAAAACTAGCTGTTTGGGCTGATAGGATTACAGTAAAAAAGGCAATTGGAAAATATCCATTTGAATTGGTGTATGGGACACAAGCCAGGATGCCTTTGCAGAATTTGTTACTAGTATACAACTTTATCCTTCAAGAAGATTTGGACATTCCAAAGCCTATGGAGGAGAGATTGGAGCAACTAGCTGAACTTGATGAAATAAGGAGAGTTGCCCAAAATCAAAACATAAAGTTATAGACATAGATAAAGTATCTATTTGATAAAAAGGAAAAAGATAGAAAATTTGAGGAAAGTGATTTGGTACTGATGTGGAACGCAAGGTGTCAAGAGAAGGGCAAGCATGGGAAGTTTGAAGCCTTGTGGTTGGGACCTTTTGTGGTTGTTGGAAAGAAAGGTAAAGATTCATACTATCTACAAAATATGGCTAGTGAAGATTAGGAGTTGCCTGTACATGGGCAATTTCTGAAGCATTTTTTCTCTTGAACAATATAGAGGATTAAGGGTTGCCAGTGCATGGACAATCCTTGACAATCCTCTCAAAATTCTATCTTCCATGCACAGTAGTTTAGGAAATAAAAGGAACAGGACTTGCCAGTACACTGGACAATCTTGATTTTCCTTCTTTCAAAATATTTTTTCCATGTACAGTAGTGTAGGGTCACTTTCATTTCCATTCATTCCATCTTGCTCACGTAATCCATCACCTTGAGTTTAGTTTTCTCACCTAGAAATCTGGATCCTTGTAAAGATCTCACAATCATCCATCCCTAGACGGAGCCGCTGTTAGAACTGTGAAAATTTGAAATTTCACAAGCTTTTCATATCCCTAAGTTTCCAATCGAGTCCTCACCATATGCTCAAGGCCTCTCTTCATAATATTTTGTTCACATTCAGCCCATTTTTATCCCATAAAATCCATCTAGGTTTGAGTATTTCACATAATCATCCATATCGGCATGAGATTATGAAGGTACCTTTCGACAGGACACTTTTATTGTTTTGACGACTAAGAGTTTCCCCATCAGCAAGAGAGTCTTCTTCGGCATGGGTCTTGGCAAGATCTTATTGTCTCACCGACCGGCAACAGAAGGAGCATGTCGGTGAGAGACTTTTCTTTGGGGTGAAGTCTCGGCGAACTCTTTATGTTTCACCGACTAGCACAGAATGAGCAAGCACTTCGGCCAAACAAAGGGTATTCAGAATAAGGTCTCGGCGAGTACCTCTGGTCTCACTGAAATGCATAGGGGAATCATATCAAAGGTTATCGGGGTGAGGTTATACAGTCTTGCCAACCCGTTTGTCACGTCGAAGTGTTTCTTCGGTAAGAGAATGATCATGTTTCAGCGACATGAATGTACCACAAGGTATTTTGGTATGACACAGGGTGTTCTATGAAACCTCTTCCCGATTCAAAATTGTCTTAGCGACCATAAAATACACTAAAGAGCACATCTCGGTAAGATGAAGTATCATCTATGGGACGTCTCCCCGACAACAGAGGTCACAATGAAACACAAAGGATGCAGGATGACTGTCGGCGAGACATTGGCCTTCGGTGTGACTACGAGATGTCTCGGTGAGTGTTTGGCACATGTTAAATAAAACCCGAATACTGTTGGCCGACATTTGGAATGTGAAGCGATGTGTCTTTTTAGACACAAATGTATAAATATCCATTTCCGACTGTAAATAATGAGGAATGATGATTAGATTAGATATAGTAGATAGATTAGAAATGGATATAGTAGAATAAAATTTTCAGAACAGAGACTATGATGTATGATTTAAAAATGGAGATATCAATGAAAATTAGTTGATGTGGCTACTTATTTCTAGTGTCAATTGTTTGTTGTGCTTATTGAAAGTATTACTAAGTTGTCTCCAAGATTGATGCTTTCTGGTTGTTTAAATTGGTATAACAAGTTTATATTCAATTTATCAGTGCACATTTGTTGTATCTATGTGGTTAATTGATTGGTTCTTTCAATAAAAGATTAAATCATTTTGGTTGATCACAGTAATCAGGGAAATTCATCTGGATTATTAAGAAGAGCTTAGTAATCACAATCTTGCATGTTTATACAAGTTATAAACAAAACATATGCCAAACAATTTGAGTGTTTTCCAGAAATAAGTTGCCCATTTCTATTTCATTTGACTCCGCATACCCAATAAGGCACTAGTCTCTGCATTTCACCATTTAGATTCATTCATTTTCTTTACATCTGTTAACTGAACATATTAGGATTTAGTCTTGAATATTGCTATACAATTTATAGAAAATTTAGTTTTATTTGTTCACCTCCATCTGCCATTGTGGGAAAAATATTTCAAGAGAGATAAGCACATTCATATAGGTACACCCACCTAGGTCTAGCAGCACTTGAAGAGTAGAAGGTCTAAATCTTTTGACCTTGTCTATTACCCTAAAACGTATTAGGAGTTTGGAAGCCTCTTGAGGCATTCTGCCTGCGTTTTTGAGAGCTAACAGGTTGAATGATGTTCTGGAATGAAGGTATGAATGATATTGGTGGCATAATCCCAAGAGGTTTCTCCATAATATTGATCACATCATAATCAGAAAGGAGTTTAGCCCCTTCTTTTGCTAATTCCAACATGTATTGTGAAGGATTAAGTCTCATCATTGTGTTGACAATTTTGTGATATTCAGGATTTTGGACCATTTCTATGATTTCATCTTGAGTCATTCCTAGGAAATTGTTGGTAATATCCTCCACTTGGGAACCTCCCTCTTGAAGATCTTGTGGTAGTTGAGGAAGGTTGAGTGGGGGATTGCTAGATCCGATGGGGTTGATTTCAGGTGCAATTTGACTTAAGTCACTTGAAGTAGATGTTTCTTTGTTTGTTTCCATGTTCTTCTTGTGTTGAGATATAGTTTGGACCATAAAATAAGGATCAACTTTTAGGAATATAGGAGGTAAACCTCTAACTCCTTAGGTTGGTCCAAACTTATAGGTACAAAAAAGAAAATCTAAGATGCTAAGGATCAAATGATGGTGATGAGATAATGAAAGATGGGTGATTGTGAATGATGAACTCTTAAGAACCTTGGAGGGATACTTGACTTTAGGACTTTTGGATTTGATTTGGATTTGATAATGAACTCATAAACTCCAAGAGGTTAGATGTTGTCTTGGAATAAATTTGTCCACAAGGTGATAATTTAACTAAGTGTATGAAGAAGGATACATCCACACACACTTAGTCAAACAAGATGATTTTGATTTGATTTACAGGATTTGCCAAAATCCTAGCATGAAGGATTTTTCCAAGATTCGAAGAGTTGTTTGTGAGATAGGTTTTGATTGATGTTTTGAGATGGATGAAAGGGTTGATTTTTTATCCTAGGTGAACTTAGAGAAAATTTTGCTTACAAGACCTTGGTATTGAAGAACATGCTATACTTCCTATGTGAGAAACTCAAAACGTTGAAAAATACTTGGATTTTGACAATAATAGAATGAATAAAAATTGGGATTATCTTTTGAAGCATGTTTGTAAAAGTTATAGACCAATCTTTCTATAACTCCATAAAGCATAGACTGACATTTCTTGATATTTCTTGGACTAAGAAATTTGTGGCGATTGGTGGACTTTGGTTTTGGAGTTTTGATCTTGCGGGAAATCATTTGAGAAAACACACGTGTGGGGTTCAATTGTCTTTTATCTTTACTTAATAAGTCCTTTTTACCACAAACACTTTCTTTCTTAGCTTTTCAAACTAGATGTCTGCCTCAATTTCTTTTCATCTCACAAGGCCCATTATGTGGAAATCAAGGAAATCAAGGCAATAGTTCCCTAATGTTGACTTTAGAGAGAGAAAATTAAGATATAAGCCCAAATACTTAGAAGACTCTAAGGATAAATCCCTAGGGAAAGCAGTAATACTTGGACTTTTCAAAGGTATTTTCCTCTTCTAAAGGGTTTGAAATTTGATGACCATTGTTCAATGTTTGTTTTCAAGATTTTGGATTCAAGCAATGTGTTTAACTAACCCAAAAATTGTACAACCCTAGGATGGAAAAGGAAAATATTTGTTGAATTCTCACTTGGATAAATCTAGCTATGCTTATTCAAAGCGGATGATTAGAAGCTTGACCACACTGGTTCCCCTCCACGACACTCACTTCTATGAGTTATCCAAGCTTCAGTTCTCATGAATCTCCCATGATGAACTTTTCATCTCTACAAAGAATCACAAATATGTGGAACGGCTTCAAAGGTACGACCTCCTAACGCCAACAAATATTGGGATTTTTGGTTACTACACAAGGGTTCATAATAAGGGCATCTGATTCAAAGGAGACAATGATAAAATCCCTCAAGAGGTCTCCCGACCCTTAGAACAAGGGATTTACACATCATAAAGATACTGGGGGAGAGCTATCATGCATCACTTTGTTAATTGTAATCTTTCCTTGCAACCAAAAATTTGTATAGCAGTTCGAAAGAGCCTGGCTTATGCTCGTTACCGCTTGGGTCGTTCCCTTGGGGTGAGTACTTTTTCCCACCAAGGCAGGCCCTCTAAAGATTTAAAAAAGTGAGTAAGTACATCCATAGTTTGATCAAAATTTGTTTGCATGAACAAAGAGAGAACACACGCAATGCCTTTTCTCACACTAGCAAGATTTGTTCAATTTTAAAATCCCAAATTTGAAGTGTGGAGGCAATCTTTTAGACAACCTAATATCACCAAAATTCTTTTGATTTTCAAGATCACCGTGAAGCACGAGAGAAGTGCATACACATTTGAATGGTATTAGATTGTAAAGAAGACTACAAAACAAGATAGACACAAGTTCATTTTAAATCCTTGAAGACAATAGTGAGTTCTTTTTAAAGCACCAAACTTGAGTGTGAAGTTGACTGCTCGATTTTAACCAAATCCAAAAACTAGTGAGTTCTAATGTTCTTTTTAACCAACTTTGAGAAAAAGAAAACTTTTGTATGTTCTTTTTAAAACCCAAACAAAATCTAGTTAAGTTCTAAAGCTGAAAATAACAATATCCAAAGATGGGATTATAAATGTCCCCAAAGTGTTAAAGAACAGTAGTTTACAATTATGAAAAAGAAAGTGCCATAGGAAGCTCTTCTTGTTTCCTCCTCTTCTTTGTCATCTCAACTTGCAAAATTTGGTCAGCCTACAAACAATAAAGCCAAAAAATAGGTCAATGGTCCAAAGAAATCAAAAGCATAAAGCACATGTCAACATAAATTTGAAAATTGACTTTTTACCCTGAACCAGCATCACCTCCCATGAAGGTGTCGCTATTTGAAGTTTCCAGTGCCGCTCTGCTAAAATGTCGCTCTGTGGAGAAAATAGGGACTGCATTTGTGTCAAAATATTCATCAACGTCGCCCTTTGGAATTTGACAAATCCGGCCCCAAGAACATCACTGTAGCATCACCCTTTGGATCAAGAGGCAACATCGCTATATAGCAATGTTGAAGCGACAACGTCGTTGTTTGTCTTCTCAACGTTGTTGTGTCTTGAGAAAGCAAAAAAGAGAAAAATATGACAAAAATGGCCAAAAAAATGTGTTAATTTTGAGATTTTCGCCCTCCTTCTAGTGCCAAAAATGTGAATGCTTTGCCTAGACCTACCCAAACATGAACAAACAATAAAACATTAGTCCTTAAACAAGTGTAAACAGTCATTCCCTATGAAATTCATTTGAACACAAGAACATGAAAACAAAGTAAAATACCAAACAAATTACTAATGAAATACTATTCTAATGCTCAAACCAACATCCCATAGGGGGATTAGTGCTTCTTTGATGTGGAAAGAATCCCTTTCCCAATCCCTTGATAAGCTTGATGATGGATGTGTGATTCTTGATGCAAATTGTCAATAACCTAGCTATGGATGATGAAATTATATGCTAACTTGCATGAAATTGTGGATGAAATCATGGATGCTTTGAACTCAAATGGCCATAATGGATTTGCATAAAGTTTTCTTCTCCAAATCAATAGAGAAGGCCTCTATTTATAATGAAGAAGGTTTGAAGAGTGAAGAATGGGGAGAATGCAGGCTTAAAAAAGGGACCAATGGCATTGTGCCACTTGTCAATATGCTAATGAAGGGAGGTGGAGCACATTTTGAACAATGTGCATGTTAAATGCATGTAGTTGAGGTTTGAATGCCAAGATGTGGCTTGTGTAAGAGGAGGTGCAAGAGCCTTCAATGCCATGTAAGAGCCTTCAATACAAAGGTGGAGGACAAAAGTCCTTTGGGAGGGAAAATTCAAATGGGTGGAATATTCCAAGAATATGCCATATTTGAATGAAAATAGGGTAATTTTAAATCAAATAAATTTATTTACATGTGCAACTTGGTTAGGTTGACTTACCCAAGGGTGGTATTGAAAGCTAGAGGAATGGGGGGTTAGTGTTAGAAGTTAATTAATTTAGGATTAATTAACTTAGATGAAATTAGTTTGATTTGTGACATTTGATTTAGATATTTGAGTTTATTTAAATCAAATGAGAGGATATTGGGACATTAGTATCTTAATTAAATATATTGATTTATTTAATTAAAGGAGACGAAATTAGGATTTTAATTAAATAAAATTGATTTATTTAATTAAAGGAAGAACATTAGGATAATATGATAAAGCTCATTATCTAATTTTAGGAGGAAATTAATTAAATAAAGCTTATTCAATTAATTGGTTAGTGATGAAATGATTAAGGAAGAATCGGTGTTAGTTAATCATAATCAAGTGTATGATGTTGATCAGGATATTTTACATGTCTATAGTAACAAAGAAATGAAACAAGATTAAATAATAATAACACATTACTATAATATAATAGAATCAAATAGAAATGTCCAAACAAATTTTAGATAAGAATAAACAAAAAATACATTTGTGATAAATATATACATCCATTATATAAATTATAACACAAAATATACTAGACATCCAAAATTAACATACCAAAAATGTATTTCCCCTACTTTATACTAAAATATATTCAAACAAAGTGTATTTCAAAGGTTATTTGTCTTATATACAATGATTTAAATTTATGCGGGGATGTTACATTGAGTTGTCAATGACTCCCTATCTGTAATAATATTATGGTTTAAATTTGTTTTGTATTAGAATAAACCAAATTTATGATCTCCTAAAGGTATAGTTTCTCTTAGACCCATAAATTTCACAAAATCCACATCATTTTGGAATGTATCTAGAATTGGTGGTCCATGTTTATCCCAATCTATATGTTGAGGATAAATGAGTGAAAGATCTTTAGATTGTGATGTGGAAGTAAATGATATGGCTAATAAGGTGAAAATGGAATGATCTGAGAGTAGATTAGTGATATGCATGGAGTCTTAAAATGGATCCCCTTTGGAAGTTTCAATAATGGGAAAAGACTCAATTACCTTAGGTTCAATAGACATATTTTTCAAGGATCCATACCCAAGCTCTTCATTATTATTTCTCTTTTCCACATATATTGGCTCTATGATTCCTTGTTCTTTATATCCTGAGACACCTTATCCTTTATAGCCCATTTTTTTTTATTATAATAAGGCCCTTAGGATATTTATTAGTTGGAACTATATGTATGCTTTGTTCTTCCTCTTTATGCAGTCATGTAGAAATGCCATCTTCTATTCATTTTTGTCTAATTCACCATATTGTCAAAATATTGTTGATTTGTTTTTTATAACAATCATGTTGCTACATCTTGTTTAGGTTTTTATTTCCCATACAATTTTGGTGA
>VDFB02288252.1:199972-264006 GCA_007258455.2 Sequoia sempervirens | reverse complement strand
ATATTATAATTACATTATAAATAAGAAGTCAGAAATAATGAACAATTATAAATTATAAAATGTGATATAGACTTAAGCAAAGACAAACTAAATTAAGCACAACCAACCCCGAGAAAAGCAGCGTCACTTGGAGAGGACACATCCCAAAGAAGCTTGATCGGCTATAAAGGTAGAACAGCATAAGACTAAAAAAAAAAGGGGCACATCATAGAGAAATAGACGGCAGAGGAGATAGAAGACGTGGCCTCAGCAAGTCATCAACTATTAATAATCCCAGGCATTCGAAGTTGGCTTTATTGCTGAAGACAAATACCTGAAGACAAAGCATTTCAATCTCAGCCGCTTATGATAAAGTTAGTCTTAGACGAATTCTGGAGGAGTACGTGGCAAAGAAAATATTCTGCTATGTCCAAGCCGGCAGAAATATTATTCAAAATTGGCAAAGAAGCTGGCGCATCAATGCATTGAAGAATTCGAAGGATTCAAGAAAGAGCTTATAGGGGGCCAATCGCTGCCATTGCAAGTCATTTCCAGGTTTCCTAAGTTATTTGCATCTGCACTTTTTTAGTTGCTGGTCTGGGTTAGTTCAACATCTTTCTATTGTAAGCTGGTCTGCAATATCATGTAATTGTATTTCATTGTAAGATCATCTCTGGTCAGTAGTAGAGCAATTGTAATTGATGAAATATGATTGCATTCCAATAAATGAGGTAGTGGGCAGTTTACATGATAAGTGTTTGCATAAATCCTCACTGGCTGTAGATGCATATTGGCCATCATATTATCTTAAAGATTAAAAGTACTTGCATTTGCTTTCATCTCGGTCATTGGTATATTTCATATAGAGCTTCTTGTGCATATGAAACACTATATCACTCAAAACACAAGGGAAGAACTTGTTCCTAAAGCTGAAAGAGATTACAAGCGAACTGTTTGACGAAATGTCCTAGTGCAAAAACAGGAAATTTACACCTGAAATAATAAGGGGACATTACAGTGGAGTTCACTTGTTTTTTCCTCTAGGCGCTATTTGAAGATTGGCGGCTAGTGGAGTTCAGCTCCAGAGTGAAGTCGCCTTGTCTGTTATATCTAGAGTGAAGCCGATCCTCCTTCTGTATTGCTGGAGATCTATTCTCTGCAATCCTCTTTTCTTTCTTCCCGAACTGTTTGTGTGCAAACTCCCATACTCATCATTAGAATTGCAATGGGAAAACTTCAAACTGAGCTATACTTCTTTGCAAATAACTTATTTGAGTATAATGCAAAAAAGGTAGACACATTCAATAAAGATATCCCAGCAATACTCTATATGAAATCAATGCCTATGTAGTTATGGCAGCTATGCAATTTGATACAGTCAATGCAAGACAATACCAACATAAATTGAAATACAACTTTTATATTTAATGGAACTTGGTTTGCCTTGCAAAAGTATTGACAGCTGTACCCAAATCAAATTGAATTTGATGAGAATCGCATTATATTGACCACTCATGGCAGCGCCCAGAATACTTGTGAAATGTGATGTATTTCCCATCTTTGTTCGTTTCTCATCAAACAGGTCCAATATTGAAGAATGGCGCCTAGATAAGTGGCAATGATGATAGTCAATGATGACTGTGCCAATACAATTCTTCCCAGCAGATATCGAACTAAATATTAAGCTGAGCTGGCCATTTATTGAATCTCGATTCTTGTTTTTGGTGACTTATGAATACTTGGGAGTAATCACATTCCCCTGCTTTGATATCGACCTCTGGAAATAGAATCGCACTTTGGAGGTAGCTTACGATTTGTCTATATTTGAAGCAGCTCCCGTGAATGATCCAAACTAATACGATTTCTTCATATAATCCGATGAATTCGACTTCTTCTGTATTTGTCTTTATTCTGATCTGTCACCCAATATTTGTCTTATCTGTAAACACCAAAGGAGCCCGATAAATCTCTGTAGAAATTAATAAATTGAAATTGCACTTGCTTTTTCCTCTAGGTGCTATTTGAAGATTGGCGGCTAGTGGAGTTCAGCTCCAGAGTGAAGTCGCCTTATCTGTAATGTCTAGAGTGAAGCCGATCCTCCTTCTGTATTGTTGGAGATCTATTCTTTGCAATCCTCTTTTCTTTCTTCCCATAGTACACTCAAGTTCATAAGAACTTTCATGTCTCAAGTCCCTTGCCAGTATCAGCGTGAGGATGGTGAATACATCGAGCTTGCCAATATGTAGTCGGAGCTTCAGACTCTCATCCGTAGTATTTTCAGCAGTGATTCAGGTAGCTACAAGTTGAGGCAACTTGCAGCGATGTCAGCACAATTCGACGAAGCAGCCAAGAGTGGAAGAGAATTGCAGAGTTAGATCACAGACGGTGAAGAGATGTTGCTAAGACATTGAGTACTTCAAAGAAGTATCAGTGCTCCGGATGATGAGGCAATTAACAACTTCTTGGAGGAGTTGATTGCTCGTAATCACAGCCAATGAACTACTAAGTCAGGACATCCCACCTTTTCCAGATAGACATTAGACACAGTAGTTAACTTGATGCCTCTTTCCATGTTAACTCGCTGTCCCACCAATCGTGCATGTCTATTTTGGAGATACCTATGTACATATGGAGTTCTAGTTTAATTTAGAATCAGTTAACTGAAGTAGTTTTTCCAGTTAACTGTTAGGTTTCCTGCATTTAGACATAGGAATAAATCTTGCATGTGGCAAGAACTAATGTTAACTCAAGGAGATTTTAGGGTTCCCTACTCCTTTGAGCTTCTATAAATAAGATCAACCTTGATAAGTAGGGTATTTTTCCACAACGTGTCAAATTATGATATTGCTATCAGGATTCAACCGTGTAGTTTCAAGTCAAACTCATTGACCCATGTTTCATGAGTAGTGGTTCACCGAAACCCATCTCTCATGATATCGAATGGTCCACTTAGCACTCATTGCATCTAGGTGATGTTCACAGAGGTGAAGCACTGGTCCGTCCCGGGAGGTCACCCATCCCGGTACTGCTCCAGCTCAAGCGCGCTTAACCAGGGAGTTTTCTCCAAGGTTAAGCCTGCTTGAGTTGTTACCCCATTTGCAAAACCTTAAGCAAGTGTTGTGCCTTATGAACCATTCATTATAGAGCCCCTTTAGCTCATCAATTGATAAGTAGGGTATTTTTCCACAGCGTGTCAAATTATGATATTGCTATCAGGATTCAACCGTGTAGTTTCGAGTCAAACTCATTGACCCATGTTTCATGAGTAGTGGTTCAACAAGAACCCATCTCTCATGATATCGAATGGTCCACTTAGCACTTATTGCATCTAGGTGATGCTCTCACAGAGGTGAAGCACTGGTCCGTCCCGGGAGGTCACCCATCCCAGTAGAGCCTCCAAGCACGCTTAACTAGGGAGTTTTCTCCAAGGTTAAGCCCGGCTTGAGTTGTTACCCCATTTGCAAAACCTTCAGCAAGTGTTGTGCCTTATGAACCATTCATTATAGAGCCCTTTAGCTCATCAATTGATAAGTAGGTATTTTTCCACGTAGCTGTCAAATTATGATATTGCTATCAGGATTCAACCATGTAGTTTCAAGTCAAACTCATTGACCCATGTTTCATGAGTAGTGGTTCACCGAACTCATCTCTCATGATATCAAATGGTCCACTTAGCACCTATTGCATCTAGGTGATGCTCACAGAGGTGAAGCACTGGTCCGTCCCGGGAGGTCACCCATCCCAGTACTACTCCAGCTCAAGCGCGCTTAACCAGGGAGTTTTCTCCAAGGTTAAGCCCGCTTGAGTTGTTACCCCATTTGCAAAACCTTCAGCAAATGTTGTGCCTTATGAACCATTCATAATAGAGCCCCTTTAGCTCATCAATTGATAAGTAGGAGGTATTTTTCCACAGCGTGTCAAATTATGATATTGCTATCAGGATTCAACCGTGTAGTTTCGAGTCAAACTCATTGACCCATGTTTCATGAGTAGTGGTTCACCGGAACCCATCTCTCATGATATCGAATGGTCCACTTAGCACTCATTGCATCTAGGTGATGCTCATTATTGTTTAACTTTTGCTTGTGATAACAAATTGTTGCACCACTTTCACCTGCAATATTGCTATTCAGTGTTGGTTCACATTGTGTAAGAACAAGATTGTATGTTTACTTGTGGCTGCAAATCATTGTCCAATTTATTGTTTAATGTCATGTTATAAAGCTGGTTTGATCATCTATTGTGTGTTTGTTTCATCATACAATTTGCTGTCCCAGATGTACTATTGTTGTTCAAGAAAGCTTTGAGGAAATAAATCTCATGCTTTTGTGCTTTGATCCAATGTCTCATTTCTTTCAGTAATTCGCTTCTGTAATCTTCATTTCAGCTTACAAACGAAAGTACAATGAGTCTTCGGGTGAATGTTGGATGCAAGTTTATTTGAGCTTTTGTGTCAGAAAATCATACTCGTTTACTTATAAATTTATAATTTCTCTTGCTCTCAATTTACTTGAGAAATTAGAAGCATTTTAGCGTAGGCTTAGTTATAGTTGGATTTATGAAACTAGAGAAAATCTTAGCTACGACATGAAGAGTTTTATCAACCTTGTGTTCTTAAGCTGAGAACAAAAAGATCGGCCATTAGTTTAGTTGTTTCTTTTAAAAAAGCATAATCAGCAAAGAGGGAGCTTCCCCTCCAAATTTGAAGAGCAGTTTATCTGTGCATAGCTGTCTGTTTCCACTACGCAATCCAGAGGTGTGAATTGAAACGCCAACATATATATATATATATATATATAAGGAAAAAAATTGTCGTACTGCCATATCCGTACCTGCCCGGTAACTCAGTATATAACTATAGTGGCAGCCCAAACTTTCAGAAACAGCAGAGTAGAATACTGTACGTTAGGTGAACTTTTAGAACATAACTCTACAAGTTGCCAAGATGAATGTAGAGCATAGGTACAGACCTGTGGATGCTAATTCGCCCTAGACTCGTGAACTTGTTCTTTGACAGGGCAGAGAATACTGCAAAATTCCATACAATTTCACCAACAGAGAGGTATTGTTTCCAAAGTCTCACATTAGACACTCCAAAATCTTATCCATTTAGCATCATTCTTTGATTATCAAATTAAATATCTCCTATCCATCTTATTCAATTTCCAATGCACACTATCTAATTTACCATTCGCAACTACCAACTCAGCATATTTAATTAATTTAGGTTGATTGTGCTCAACCCCATATAAGGAAACATTTTTTTCCTTTTAAAATATAAGCATCCACTAATGCAGCACATCGTCTCTTTTACAAAGATGAGAGAAGTATCATACAATGCATTGAGAATGCGATTCATATCAAGTGAAAGCTTACTAGAATCCTTGGAAAGAATTAGCCAAACAAAGTGAATTTGTATGACAGAAGCCAAGCTAACACTTGGAAAAGTAATTAACTCTCTACGTAAGCTGTATTAGCACAACTTTGAAAACTGAATTGATATATTGTATATCCATTTGTAATTCATGTCTTCTAAGGATTGAAACTTTATGATTATGCTATTTATTTTCAAAGTTTAATTCACGAGGCACACGATTGAATAATGAACACATCTCCCAAAGTTCTGAAATGTTTGTACTATACTAATTCATGACCCTGAGTGCTTCTTAGAGTAATAGAATTTTTGAGAAATAAATGGGATGTCTTAAGATTGTTTTTCTCACTTTCAATGCAGACATCTACTTGGTGGGAGGAGGATATCGATTTAGAGTATTCTGCAGCTTGGAGGAGCTAAAGCTGTGCATGTTCTTAGTTAATTTTTCTAAGATACATGTTTTGAAGCAAATGACGAATTTTTTGTATAATTGGTACATATTTGCCATTGCAGTAGTCCGCCAAGGTTTGTTTCACTGGGTCTTATTCCCTTTTTTCTGTGTGGGGGACATGGTGTAAATTTTGGGTTATAAGAGTGATATATTTATGCACAAGTTGAGCGGTGATAATGAAAGATGGTCTGAAAATGACAATAAATAGACATAAATGACTGGATGGAAATATTTTTTTATCTGTAAATTAGATGATCTGTTCATTTTTTTAAAGTGAATTTATCAAATGGTTAGATTTTGGTGAAATATAAGCAATATTTTATCTAAAACATGGCTAAATTGGTTATATATAAACTTGATGGTAAATTATATATTAATATTACATCAAGACCGAGTAACTATTATATTTCTTCTTTTTAAAGATGAGAGATTTTGTTTTTAAAGTAGTACTGTACTTAGCATAGCTTCATTCAATAGATTCTCAAGACAAATTAGTACATCATGCAACTATAGCGACACCATCTACCAATTCTCTATTATGGGTGATAGTTTTCACTCTGCACAACTTCAAGGAATATTTAATCACAAGTTTTGCTTCCACTTACCGATAAAATTTTGCATATATTGCTTCACAAGTTACTTTCCGATGAGACTATTTTTTGGTGACACTGCTGTTTGTAAACTCGATTGGTTTTGTTTATACACCTCAGCTCTAGCAAGCTTTATAGACATCTATAGGAATCATCATGCAAGCTTATGTATGATTTTTCTTTAAAATTTATCAATTTTATGTATGATTTTTCTTTGAAAAAATTAATGAAATTAATAGTTGATGGATGTGCTTGAAGTTGGGACATAGCTTTGAGGTATCTCTAGACTATATTTTACAACTGTGGCATTTGTGTTTTGATTGCTTAACATTTCTCATCTCCAGCTCATTTATTATGCAGGCTCCTTCACTACCCATGGGAGACACATTACAGACACTTGGCATCTCCTTGTAAAATTTATGTCTTTAACAAAGTTGACCAAACATGTAATGCCTGGTGAACTCTTAGTGTAAATTCTCAAATCTTGTGAGTAGTTTTTAATTTCCTTGTGTTTTTGTTTAATATATTGGTCAAATATTGGGAATTTGAGATTTCTGTACCTATCAGAAACTCGATGTTTGTTCAGCTTGATGTCTGTTTCTGTCAATTTTTCATCATTTGTGTTTCCAGTTTAAATTAGTTAGTAATGGTTCCTGGACAATTGGCAAAGATGTTGTCTTATGGTCCAGTATTTCAAGCTAACAACTTTGTATATTGCTTGTGATTGCATTATTTTAAGTTCTGGTCAAAAGTTTAAGACTTGAATGCAGGGAAGGGATAGGTTGGGAAATGATTACAAGAACTCCTGTGCACTTTTCTCATTGTGTCGTCACTTAAAGACTCTTTCAACATATTATCAAGGTGGCATATTTTCATCTTGACGATGACATGGAGAAACTCTGCCTGAGTTCAAAAGTTTCAAGATGAGAGTGTTCATGGACAAGTGTTGATTTTGGTTGATGATTCTTAACCAAGTAGTGGTTTAATTAAGTCAAGTGCAGCATAATTCAAATCTATAAAGGTGAAATATGCTAACCAATTTTTTCGAAGGAATAACACAAAATAACCAGCAATAGATGATTGGATTAGCGTTAGCCTCAAATACAAATCTGAACTTGAATGGAAGATAATGAACTTGAACTGAAGAACTGAACTTGAATAGAAGAACTACTCAACGTCAAGAATGTGCACTCAAGATCCCACTGAGGGCGAGGTGCTAACATATGACGGAGTCTAAGAAATTGAAATTATGAACTATTAGGCGGATAACCAGCCATGAGAAAACAATTCCACGCTACCACCAAACAGTGGGGGGAAAAGATTACAAAATAAGCAATTCATCCGCTGCGGCGGGCATCCACAATGCTGTGGGAATTCACCACTATGAGTGGGTATGAGATATTACAATCAAATTAACCTCACTGGCGGTAAACCATCCAGGGGACTTATGTGAGAAGAAACAGAAAGAAATTGCAGCCAATTAAACTGGAACAGTACTACTGTTTACAGTTTGTACAATGTGGAATAAACTGCAAATTACATAGGAAATATAGAATTCTTCATACACAAGATTAAGAGATGATTTTCAATGATATTTTAACCCTCTAACAGCTGATAGTAAATCAGAAATCAGAACTTCAACAAACTGATGTAAAACAGTAAACTGGAAATTTCAATCTGCAACTGTGAGAATCAATGGAATTATCATAACTCACTCAAATCTTCTCCGAATGGCGTGAAACGAGTTGCAAATGCACCTTAGAAGTCTGGCGCCCAAGTTAGACTCCAGAAACAGCCTCCAAAGACTCTAGTTTATTTGGCACGAATCCCAAGGCATCATCAAATGGTACGGCCCATGAAGAAAATCGATTTTGCAATATAAAATTTAATACTTGGAAATAAATTCCCAAATTTTGTGAAAGGTGGCGCCTTCAGTTGACTAATGCAAGGCCAAAGTACCCAGAACAGAATAAAATTTGCTTTAGAAGTTATGAACAAAACTCAGCTTCAGCTGTGTAAAAACCAGGAACTTCAAAACTGTAGAATTCACCAAAATTATCAACCTTTATTGCTCAATCTGCTAGTCTGTTGTGAGAAGCAGCAATGTTCCAACTAGGTGTTGTATTTCAAACACGAAATTGGGAAGGGGCTAGGAGGTAGCATCCTCGAAGCAATAGCAAAATGTCCATAGTCATTTTGACAGCATGACAGTAAGGTAATTGATGGATGAAAAGCTGGAGCAAAGACCGTCAATAAATAAGAACTCAACATGCCTCTTCAATTGCCTGAGAAGCAGCCCAAGAGACATAGGAGACCCTTCAAATTCCAAAAACCATTCAACTTCACAAGGTGGCGTCCCAAAAGGCCTCATAAAAATTCACTTTATTCAAAAATATAAAAGTGGCGTCCTTTTTCCAAGATGATGAAATAATTGAATAAAGACTAATTAAATTTATGATGAAGGCGTACCCCTTCATGGCCCCACTTTAAAACAACTTAAGTTATCTCCTTAGGCCAAGGTGGGAGTCAACAGTGAATTAGAACAAAAAGCCATTAATTAAATATTTTTGCCAACTGAAGACCAAACCAAATTATATCAACTGCTCCAACTGCTAAGGATTAAGAATTGACAACTGCAACTGCCACAACAAGCATTTACTAAAAATAGTAAATAATATGAATGCCACAGAAAACCAAGCCCAAGAAACCCTAATTTTCACCTCATCCCAGTCTACGGGTTCCGGAATAGACTGAAGAATTGTAAAGCTGATCACTGATGAGAAGGGGACATTACAGTCCGCCCTCCTCGAAATTGCTTGTCCCCAAGCAACTGCAAAGATGGATGCAACAAAATCTGTTCACCTTCCCACGTAGCATCTTCAATAGGAAAATTCCTTCATCTAACCAAATATTCTTTGATTGTCCTTCTTCTCAAAGAACGTTCTCTAGTGTCAAGGATCTCTTCTGGAATCAACACTAAATGACCTTCCTCATCCAATGGAGGTAATTCTAATGTAGCCACCACATTGTGTCCAATTGCCTTCTTGAGGCGAGACACATGAAAAACATTATGTATTTTGCTTTCAGTTGGAAGTTCCAACTCATAAGCAACTTCACCAATCCTTTTGGTGATTTTGAAAGGACCATAAAAGCGTGGCTTCAACTTTTCTGCACCACTCTTCTTGAGAGAAGATTGTCTATATGGTTGAAGCCTCAAATAGACCATGTCCCCAACTTCAAAAGACCTTTCCACACGCTGCTGATCAGCGTATAACTTCTGCTGATTTTGAGCTTGTTGCAGATTTTCCTTAAGAGTCTTCAAGATGTCTTGGCTTTGTTGTAACATATCCAATGCTTGTGGGGCTCTACTATCACCAAACACTAGATCAACAAAGTTAGTAGCCTCATAACCATAAAGAGCCTTAAAAGGAGACATCTTAATTGACATGTGATAAGAAGAGTTGTAACAATACTCTCCTAAATGAAGCCATTTAATCCAAGCTCGCTGCTGTTCTGAAACATAGTTCCTTAAGTAGCCCTCTAACCACTTGTTAACAATTTCTGACTGCCCATCGGTTTGTGGGTGATAACTTGTGCTTGGAGTAAGCACTGTCCCACTCAATCTGAAGATCTCCTGCCAAAAAACACTTAGGAACTTGCTGTCCCTATCACTAACAATTGTTTTAGGCAACCCATGCAAACGGAACACCTCTCTAAAAAACAACTCAGCCACTTGAGCTGCTGTAAATGAAGTGGTAACAGCAAAGAAATGAGCAAATTTCGTTAGTCTATCAACCACAACAAATATACAGTCACGTCCTTGCACCTTGGGCAACCCCGTGATAAAGTCCATGGCAATACTTTCCCACTTCTGATTTGGAATAGGCAAGGGCTGAAGTAAACCAGCAGGAAAAGAGTGTTCATTTTTATTCCTTTGACAAATAGGACACTCTAATGTAATTCAAGACTTCATCTTTCAACCCTTTCCAAGTGAATCGTTCACGAATCTGCTTGTAAGTCTTGAAAATCCCTTGATGACCAGCAAGGGGAACATCATGAAAAGATTGTAGAATCTTTTTCTTAAGCTTAGATTCTTGTACTAAAAAGATTCTATCTTTATAATAAATTAATCCATCAACCAAATTATACCTTTCATCAACCAATTGACCTTCTAACAAGCTGGTTGCAAACTGATTTTTAACATAATCAGCAGCAATTAATTCTTTCCAATCTGCTGATAACTCACAAATTGACTGCAAATGGGGCCTTCTAGAAAGTGCATCAGCAACTATATTATTTTTTCCTTTGACATATTCAATGTCAAAGTCATATGCTTGGAGTTTACTTACCCATTTTTGCTGCCTTTCATTCAATTCCTTTTGGCGCATAAAATGTTTAAGACTGTTGTGATCAGTCTTAACAACAAATTTACTTCCCACCAAGTATTGACGGAATTTAGACAAAGCATGCATGATGGCAAGCATCTCTTTGTCATAAATAGAGTAAGTTTTTTCTGCCCCTCTCAATTTTCTGCTCTCGAAGACAATAGGATGTTTGTCTTGCATTAGGACAGCTCCAACTCCTTCTCCTGAAGCATCACATTGTAATTCAAAAGGTTTTGAAAAATCCGGAAGTGCCAACACAGGACACGAACTCATGATTTGTTTAAACTTATCAAAAACCTCTTGTGCTTGCTTAGTCCAAAGAAAAGCTCCTTTCTTTGTAAGATCTGTCAAAGGTGCTGCTTGATGAGAATAACCTTTTACAAATCTTCTATAGAATCCACATAACCCTAAAAACCCTCTCAAATGGGAAATGTTCTTTGGAGTTGGCCAATCAAGAATGGCCCTTATCTTTTCTGGATCCACTTTCACCCCCTTTGAACTGATAATGTGGCCAAGGTATAAAAGTTCTTCCATCCCAAACTCACACTTAGATTCTTTGGCGAATAGACATTCCGCCTCTAAAATGGTAAGCACTTCTTCCAAATGCTTAAGATGCTCTTCCCATGACTTACTGAATATGAGAATATCGTCGAAGAAGATGAGCACAAACTTCCTCAACTGCTGTCTAAAAATCTTGTTCATACAAGATTGGAATGTGGCTGGTGCGTTTGTCAAACCAAAAGGCATGACAAGGAATTCAAAGTGCCCAAAGTGGCATCTAAACGCTGTCTTTTCAATATCCTCCTCCCTCATTCTGATTTGGTGATAGCCCGAACGAAGATCAATCTTTGAGAAGAACATTGCCCCATGGAGCTCATCAATAAGCTCATCAATCCTAGGGATAGGATATCTATTCTTGATGGTTTTCTGATTTAATGCGCGATAGTCAACACACATACGCATTGTACCATCTTTCTTTTTGACCAGCACTACTGCTGAAGCAAATGGACTCTTGCTTGGTCTAATAAAACCACTTTCCAACAGCTCCTTGATGGCTTTTTCAATTTCATCTTTCTGCCTCTTTGGATAGCGGTAAGGTGTAGTAATGACTGGTTTTGCTCCCTCTTCTAACTCAATCACATGCTCAGAACCTCTTTCAGGAGGTCTTCCAGGAGGTAAGCTTCCAAAGACTTTACTTTTCTTTGAAAGTAAGGCTTGAATATCAGGATGATATTGCCTTTTTTCCTCAACCGGATCAGCTGGTAAAACCATACATTCAGCAGCCCATTCAACTTGATCATGGCGGATCAGCCTTTCCATCCTTTTCAAAGAAACAATTCGAGGGCCTCCATTTGACATCCCTCTTAAAACAACCTTCCTTCCATTAGACTGAAATTTCAGCTCCATGGTTTGCAAATTCAATGTGATCTCACCAAGAGATCGCAGCCATTGTATGCCCAACACAACATCAGTGTCTCCTATACCCACCACATAAAAATCATCCTTAATTTCATGATTCCCTAATTGCAAAGATAGATTAGGAATTCTCCTTGTGCAAGACATAGTGAAACCATCAGCAACCATTACTTTGAAACCATCAAAATCTTCAGTCTTTAAACCTTTTCTAGCAACTAGCCCTTCATCAATAAAATTGTGAGTTGCTCCAGTATCAATTAGGGCAACTATCCTTTGTGAATTTACAACTCCATGAACCCTAAAAGATTCATTCTTTTGAAAACTAGATAGTTGTGCAAAAGCACTACTATCTCCAACCTCTTCGGACTTGTCTTCTTGAGCTTCTTCACCTTCACTACTTGCTGATTCGTATTGCTGATCAGACGAATCAGATTCTGATCCATAATCAGAATAGCCCTCCATTCGAACAACTTTGCCTCTTCCATAGCAACGGTGGCCTTTCACCCAAGGCTCACGACAAGTGAAGCAAACTCCATCCTTTCTAAGCTGTTCTTTGAGCTCTTCGGACAGCCTTGGTGGAAACTTTTTGGGCAGATTTGAAGATGGCTTTTTATCCTTCTTATGGCTGAATGATTTTGAGTGAAATTTAGGTCTTGGGGCTGCCAATTCCATGCTCCTAGCTTTCTTGATAGCTTCATCCAATGTTGGAGGATCAAATGCTTTGACCCAACCCTTCAATGGCTCCATTAAACCTTCAGCAAAAAGGACTACAAGTCTTCTTTCAGTAATGTTGGGCACCATTACTGACAACCTCTGAAAATCAGCCACATAACTTTCTAAAGATCCTTGCTGTTTCAACTGTGCCAATTCTCTAAACTTCAATTCCGGATCTTTGGTGTCAAATCTCTCAATCAGCTTATTTGTAAACTCTCCATAAGTGCGAATAAGGTTATGGCCAAGAGTGACCAAACCGTGAGTCCACCATTCATGAGCTATGCCATCTAAGTGCAAGGTAGCAAATTTGATAGCATCTTCTTCCGGCATAGGTCTAAGAGAGAGGTAGTTATCTAACTTTTGCACCCATGACCTGGCTGTACACTTGTTACCACCATCAAAATGTTCCATAGTGATCTTTCCCAAAGCTTGGTAAAAATCATTTCTAGGGCCTGCAGGAGGACGTTGATCATTCCTACCACCATTTCTCCGACTCCTTTGATTCATGAATTGATCAAAGGTCCATGCTCCTCTCAAGTCAAGAGGTAAGGACACATACTCCATATAGGCTTGACGAGCATCATCAGCAAAGTTTGGAGTAGCCTCAACTGGTTGTTGCTCTTCCCTTGGTGTGAAAACAGGAAAGAGGGGTCTAGAGGATGACCCACTATGAATTGTAGTATGCTGACCTACAATTCTATCTCTAGTATTCACCTCAGGACTGCCACTATTATTATTTCCATTCACTCCACTATTTTCTCCAGCTGAGTTATTTTGGGGCTGAATAATACTCTGAGCTGCTTGCTGATCCAACTTGGATAACAAACGGGACATCATATCTATCATTCCGTCAAACTTTTTCTCCACTCTATCCCTCTCTTCATTATCTCTTCTTACTGAATCTGACATTATGATAGTTGTGTGATCAACCACTTCCACTGAATTATCTGAACCTTCCACTGTTTTACCAAGGTCTCTTAGTACTTCTGAGAAGGTATCTGCCTCTGGAACGGGTGGAAACTGATGCTGATTTCTGGCCTGACTTCTAGTGTATGGCCTAGTGTCTCTGTCACTCATCAGTTAACTACTGCAATCAGCCACAGGATGGCAGGGTCTTCTGCTCTGATACCACTGAAATATGCTAACCAATTTTTTTCGAAGGAATAACACAAAATAACCAGCAATAGATGATTGGATTAGCGTTAGCCTCAAATACAAATCTGAACTTGAATGGAAGATAATGAACTTGAACTGAAGAACTGAACTTGAATAGAAGAACTACTCAACGTCAAGAATGTGCACTCAAGATCCCACTGAGGGCGAGGTGCTAACATATGACGGAGTCTAAGAAATTGAAATTATGAACTATTAGGCGGATAACCAGCCATGAGAAAACAATTCCACGCTACCACCAAACAGTGGGGGGAAAAGATTACAAAATAAGCAATTCATCCGCTGCGGCGGGCATCCACAATGCTGTGGGGATTCACCACTATGAGTGGGTATGAGATATTACAATCAAATTAACCTCACTGGCGGTAAACCATCCAGGGGACTTATGTGAGAAGAAACAGAAAGAAATTGCAGCCAATTAAACTGGAACAGTACTACTGTTTACAGTTTGTACAATGTGGAATAAACTGCAAATTACATAGGAAATATAGAATTCTTCATACACAAGATTAAGAGATGATTTTCAATGATATTTTAACCCTCTAACAGCTGATAGTAAATCAGAAATCAGAACTTCAACAAACTGATGTAAAACAGTAAACTGGAAATTTCAATCTGCAACTGTGAGAATCAATGGAATTATCATAACTCACTCAAATCTTCTCCGAATGGCGTGAAACGAGTTGCAAATGCACCTTAGAAGTCTGGCGCCCAAGTTAGACTCCAGAAACAGCCTCCAAAGACTCTAGTTTATTTGGCACGAATCCCAAGGCATCATCAAATGGTACGACCCATGAAGAAAATTGATTTTGCAATATAAAATTTAATACTTGGAAATAAATTCCCAAATTTTGTGAAAGGTGGCGCCTTCAGTTGACTAATGCAAGGCCAAAGTACCCAGAACAGAATAAAATTCGCTTTAGAAGTTATGAACAAAACTCAGCTTCAGCTGTGTAAAAACCAGGAACTTCAAAACTGTAGAATTCACCAAAATTATCAACCTTTATTGCTCAATCTGCTAGTCTGTTGTGAGAAGCAGCAATGTTCCAACTAGGTGTTGTATTTCAAACACGAAATTGGGAAGGGGCTAGGAGGTAGCATCCTCGAAGCAATAGCAAAATGTCCATAGTCATTTTGACAGCATAACAGTAAGGTAATTGATGGATGAAAAGCTGGAGCAAAGACTGTCAATAAATAAGAACTCAACATGCCTCTTCAATTGCCTGAGAAGCAGCCCAAGAGACACAGGAGACCCTTCAAATTCCAAAAACCATTCAACTTCACAAGGTGGCGTCCCAAAAGGCCTTTAAAAATTCACTTTATTCAAAAATATAAAAGTGGCGTCCTTTTTCCAAGATGATGAAATATTTGAATAAAGACTAATTAAATTTATGATGAAGGCGTACCCCTTCATGGCCCCACTTTAAAACAACTTAAGTTATCTCCTTAGGCCAAGGTGGGAGTCAACAGTGAATTAGAACAAAAAGCCATTAATTAAATATTTTTGCCAACTGAAGACCAAACCAAATTATATCAACTGCTCCAACTGCTAAGGATTAAGAATTGACAACTGCAACTGCCACAACAAGCATTTACTAAAAATAGTAAATAATATGAATGCCACAGAAAACCAAGCCCAAGAAACCCTAATTTTCACCTCATCCCAGTCTACGGGTTCCGGAATAGACTGAAGAACTGTAAAGCTGATCACTGATGAGAAGGGGACATTACAAAAGGGTGCACAAATCAGCTTTTATAGGCGATGGATAAAAGGCGTCGTACAGTGACGATTAACATTATTGAATCACACCTAAGAGAGGCTAAGGAAGGCAACACTTTTTAAAATGTTTACGCATCTTTTATTTTGCCCAAGCGATGTATGTTACCATCATGAGTAAATTGCACCATGATTTCTAGACCATTCATATGAGAATTGCACCTAAGAAATTGTACCTCATTTTCTAAAAGGCAAGGCTTTGTCATTTTCATTTCTGATGCCAAAGGAGAAATTAAAGGATGCTAGTCTATCAAGTGTTTCACGCAAGAGAAAGGAGATATTACGATGCACTTTATGTAAGAAATTGCAAGTCTAAAATCAGTGTAAAGTAGAGAGTTGACCAGTAAAGTCATGCCTTAGAAAAGACAAAGGTAATAATTTGATTTTGTTATCACCTAATCAACTCACACGGTAAGGATATTAGCAAATGAATTGCACCAATTTGAGGAGTCTTTCAGAGCACATATGTGATATGTGAAGTGGTGATCCTGTCAGCAAAGGGAATCACGTCAAAGGAAAAGACAATGTTTTGACAAGTGAGGCGTTGTAAACTATAAATTGTGCTAAAAATAAGAAGTTTTAAAAGATTAAACGAAGTCATAGAGTGCAAAGTGGCTTTTGTCATCTTGTGTTCCTCCAAAAACTGAGTGATAGTTATTCAAGTTAATCGCACCTCTGAGTATTTTGCATGGGTGTGACATTTTGAATTTTGCCATCTTCTAAATATGGTGCCCGCTCTTCTGATCTTGCGTTTCCAAATTAAGTCAAACATGCAAAAAATTCAACTTCTGTTTTTAGTGTTTAAAAATATAAAAGGATGGCCCTATTCTCAGCAAGGTTGGCTAGACTAGAAGAGGTGAATTCAAACGTGCTTATATGAGAATGTAGCTAGCATTCATTAAGAATTCAAAGCCAATTATTTTCTGTTGTTAATGAGCAGAAAACAATTTGTCTTTTCTAAGTTTAAAGATTTCAAGAGTCATTTTGAGTGCCATATTAAAGGTTCTTCAAAAGTTGCAGTTTGTTGGCAGGATAGAGTCAATTGTACAGAACAAGATAAACCTACCACAGGTGAAATGTGGCACACTTAGCTGATTGAGAACACATCCAAAAGGCATATCAAACCCAAGAGACACGCTCCTGTGTATGAATGTACTTAGATATAAGTAGAACTAGGATAAGAGAGGTAGAATATAACATAAAATAAGAAATAAGATGTAAGATATTGGATCTAGAGAAGAGAATTTAGCGTAAGGAAATAAGTATAAGAAATAGGCTGATTGATGTATAAATGAAGATTGTATTTGAGACATATATAAGGAATACAAGATTCTTGCATACCATGAAATGATATAATAGTTGTTTAATGTGTTATGACCTATGGTGTGTATATGAATGTGTGAATATATTCAATTTTATATGTTCTATTCTGCCGCAACTTTTTACAATCTGTGACATAAGCCTTGAACCTCATCTTATCACTCATATTTAGGTATAAATACAACTCTCAAGAAACTTAGGCTCATATCCTCAATTTGCACCCTGTTCTTGCCAACATATGCCTTCATTTTCAAGACCTTGGTAAAGTGGTAAAAGAAGATTAGAACATAGAGCAAATCATTTGTGGTGGTACAAGATTCAATAAGGAAGGATTACAATTAGAAAGGAACTTGTTTTTATGGTTCATGGTAGAATACTTGAAATTCTATGGAAGGAGGATCCTAAAGGGATCTCCAAAAAGATGTGTCTACTAAGGCATGTCTAATTTGAGCCATTAAGGATAAATAAAAGGATAAATGAAGTTCTAAATAAAAAAGAACACTTATGGCTAAAGGGAGCAACAAGAGATAGATTTTTGAGCAAATTAAGATGGCAATTGAGATGAGCATTGAAGATAAGAGGAAATTTAAAAAAAATCAAGAGGAAATATATAGGAAGAGGATAGAGAGATATAGGGAGACCTCATTAGATCATGTCAAGAGGGTTGCTGCAAAAGGTTTGGGAAGTCTCCAGTTGAGAGGATATATAATTTTGTTGACAGATGATGATATAAAAAAATAACTTGAATAGCTAAATAAGAAAAGCCAAAGAAATCCTAACATGAATGGCAAAAAACAAGGATTATGATGAGTTTAACGAGTCGACAAAGCAAGGACTTGGGAGTTGTATTGCTCAATCAAGGCATGGAAGTAGGGGTGCTCTACTAATAGAACTTTCTACTTGACAACCAAATTTTGAAATCATTCTATCAAACCTTAAGGTTACCAAAAATGAAGGGTTTGAGGGTTTAATCATCCCAATTGCAAAACTAAAGCCTTTAGATTTTAATAAGGATTATTTGGATGATATGATTAATAGAAGTGTGATGTTGGTGAAAGGAGAATATTAGGAGGAAATAAAAGGAGAAGATGATGATGATCTAGGCTCAATAAAATTTCCATGAATGCAATTAGTGTTTTTAAAGAAGAAAGGGATACATATCTATTATCTAATGTTGGTTGTAACTAATACAAAATTACTAAATGATGCATCTTCTAAGATGAAGAGAAACCTTAAAGAGGTAACCCCCTATACCAAGAGCCATCTCCCATGCTGCTTAAGACAAGAGTGACTATAGAAGATATACTTAGTGTCATTGTGGAAAAATGAAAAGAATAAGCAAAGAGAGCTTTTCAATGATATTGAGGGGAGTTTAGCAAATAAATTTTTGGAGATCAATTACCAAGAGATAAGGGTAGAAATAGGAAATTAGTAAAACAACAAAAATGTGGCAAGAATGCCAGAGTATTGGAAAATAAGAAACATACAAATCCAAAGACTAAAGAAAAAGGTCTATAAACAAGTGAAGGAGAAAGATCAATTAATGGCAACAAACCTAAGAAACCTATCGCTACCAACATGGAGAATAATAGAGTAAAATTGTCAATTTTTGGCAAAGATAACAAAGAAGCCTCTAAACACATATTTGCCTTGGAATCTACACAACAGAGAAAATGAATCCAAAGTAATCAAACAAAACTTTATCTTTGTAGGGATACTCAAAGATAAAGTTCTAAGATGGTGTATAAAGAAGTGTGCATAACATGATAAGAGATGGAAAGAAACCAAATATGAGTTCCTTTATAACTTTGAATCCCTAGAGGCTCCTTTAGAAAGCATGAATAAGATGAGAGAGATGCTTCATAAATAAGAAGAAACCATCAAAGATTTTGATTAGGGATTTAAAGTGGTGGTGTGAAAGTTAGAGGAATTTCTCACAAAGAAACAAAGGGGAAAATGTCTCTAGATTGTTGTCAAAGTTAAGAGTCTCTTTAGATGGAAGGGTCTTTGATGGATACTTTGATATAGCAAAATGGCATGCAAAATATAGGCACAGTCTTTGAGAAGAAAAGATAAAGAAAAAAACCAAGAAATAGAAAGGCCAAAACTAGAACTTGAGCAATTAAAGATCAAATAAGAAATCATAGCCAAAAGAGAGAGTCACTAGGAACAGTCATTGTTGATGAGTAAAATTTTGTGTGGATATTGCTCCAACGAGGGGCATCTAAGAAATGGGTGCCTAATAGCAAGGGGTGAGAAAAGAGTTGTAGCACTAAGAGTGGATCTAACATAAGCTCCTTGCAAGTTAAAATGTGTATACTTTGGAATCTACAACAAATGGGATGAACAAGAAATTGATGACTTCCCATCCCTCCCATTTCGATTAAGGGATGAAGAACATGAGTTGTGATGTAATCATCGATGTGAAGAAAATGAGTTCTTTCACAGGGGGTTGGTGAAAGCCAAGGGATTAGTAGAAGTACCCTTTCGTACCCAAGACCATGGATATAAGCAACAAATATGCAAAAATCAACTAAATATTCATGTAGCATGGTATACACCATCACAAACCATGAATAAACAACCATTTGTCAACTATCCTCAAATTGGAAATGATGGTTACTATAATGAGTATAGAGGAGGACATGATAGAGGATGACAATATGGATAGAGAAGAAGAGAAGAGGCCACATGTTGTAAATGTAGTGAAGTGGGCCACTACACAAATTAATGTAGAGAAGAAAAGAATAAACTGTGGATTTTGTGGTGATTCCACTCACGACTCTTTTAGTTGTCCTAAAGTAACACAATAATGACAATTAAGAGCGAATAACTATTAGGTCCCAATGCTTAAGAGGAACAAAAGTAATTATGAGAATTCCTAAACAAAGTCCTCAAGGTGTTAGGTGTTGGATAAAAGACCAATCTCTAATCCAATTGTTAATTATCAAAGCTCCATTAAAGCTATGATACCAATTGATGAGATACAAGGCTTAAACTACTACACTATGAAAATATGAAAATAAGTTGTCTTTCAACTTCTTTATGATGCTAAAATTATCCACTTTAACATGCTTAACACAACCACCTTACATTAACTTAAAATGACAATAAAAAGGAAGATAACATCACCATAAGATAGCAGCAATAAAGAGGCACAAATCAACACCATAAGAGTGCAAGAAACTATAAAATATCATTTAAAAATATAAGGTTTATGTTGAGAAATCCATTTAGGAAAAAGCTCCACCAAGAACAGAGGTTGTGCATGCATTATCTTCAAATGCAAGAGTACAATGCATCCACTTCCAAATCTCCTCTTTAGTCTCCAATTTGATAGCACTTTTGTATAGAGTTTCATTCAGTCTACTCACACATTGTCTCAAGAACCTATGAACAAGATTGTCCTCAGATTCTCACCTTCTTACTTTTATCTCCTTAAGCATCTATTATATAAAATTTCAACACCTAAATGGGACGTCCAAGATAGTTACACATCCTAACACCCTACCTTGGAAGTTTCTTAGCATGCTTAACATAGCTTTTGAGAGTTGTAACTTACCCACTAAAATGGACGCCTATTTGTCCTTACAAGGTGGTTATGGTCTTTTTTCCAAGGTGTTATAGCCATGCCAAAAATGATTACCAATGTCCAAACAACCTCATGGGAAGTTGTGCACCCAAAACCACTATAACCTCCAGGATGTCTTTTTGATAAAAAACAGTAACTTCCTATCGGTAAATAATTAATTCTCCCTTAATAAAAAATAATTATTCTATCTGGTAAAAAATAATTACCATTTTCGGTGAAACCTTCATCCCTTATGAGAGATTTAACAATATTTAAAATACTTACATAGGATTGACACGGTTGATGACCCTTTAATCCTAACTTTCTACCACTTGACATCATACATTGTAAATACATCCATAGAAAAAAAAAACAATGGAAAATAACCCTTAGCTAGTCATGTACCACTTGATTCTTCAACATGATTTTATGCTCTAACAAGATGCCTACAATAGCAACCAAGATAACCAGCATCAAGAAAAACCTCCTCACATCCTTCATCATGTTATCCCATGATAGGATAAGGACCATGCTAAGGTGCAACATACCAATTGTCATTGATTATATATACCAATATATACATGAACACAAGTATCAAATTCAAATGATAACAAATGATTCTAAGTGACTACCACATGTACACAAGTTGGAATAGCAACCATAGCAAGTTGTTAGATCATCCAATCTAATCTTACTTCAAATTAGGGTAAACAAACCATCATAAATAAAACTTCATGCTATCAACATAACAACCCAAACCTACAAACAAGTCCCTATATGTCCACCATCCTACTAAAGGAGACACCAAGGTAACAACACACATAGACATGTTACAAAACCTCTTAAGCAACTTATTCTAATAAAGTATAACCAATCCAAGAGAGGTTCCCCTCATACAAAACACATATACCTTCTGGAACTCCCACTGCATGGATAATGTCAACTAAAAATAAGATCAAAGCATTAATAAGTCCTCCTATAGCACTTCCCATAAAAGACATGGCTAACTTCACTCACATTGTGTCGGATAAACATACAATGATATGCAAAGTACATCTCTCATTACTAATCTAAATAACTCTCCCAATCCCTCCATACCAATGAAGAATGAGATCAAGAAGATACCGAAATATTACCAAAATAATGTTCAGTATAAACGAAATCATTTGACTCCATACAAAACCTCAACTCCATTAGCATAAGAACCTTTAGGAAGAAGACAATATACCAAGAAAGAGAGAACCTCCAAATCAAACCAGTCCTTATACCACACTAAACATGTGCCAAGCTATGTAAAGTAAGCTTTCCTTTGAACATTTCCAAATGGAAAGGATAGCAACATCTAACCAGGGATAACTTTAAGAAACTTCCCCCTCCCACTCCCCCTCCTCACCCCCCCCCACCCCCCCCCAAAAAAAAAAGATATAAAATCTTGGCAAATCTTTCATTATTTTCAAAAAGAAATAATTCTATTGGCGAATCCTTCTTTTTCTAGAAAAAAATATTAATTTTATTGGTGATTTTTTAAAATCACTAGAAATTTGTAAATAACCTTGATGAATTATAATTGTATTCAAACAAATAAAATAATGTCATTGGTGAATTATGCTTGTATTCAAAAAAATAAAATAATTTTGTTGGCAAATTAAACTTGTATTCAAACAAATAAAATAATTTCGTTAGCAAATTAAACTTGTATTCAAGTTAATAAAATAAGTTATGTGGTGAATTATATAAATATTCAAAACTAAAAAATTAATTATTTGGTGAATGTGTTGGTAAGTTTTTGAAAAATCATGTGGGTGGCAAAAATATCAAATGTTAAATGACAATGATTAAGTTTATTGGTGAATTTATAACTTTAAATTGATTTACATACACACCATTGGATGATCGTATATAAACGACATAAGTTCTATTTTAGGCCGAAGTTTTGACACAACCAAATTCGTACGTAAAATCTCTAGAATAGAGACAAATGCCAATAAGTCTCTAGGAAGTGCTCAATGTATGATAGTTGAACTTTGTTGGTTTGCAGTGAATTAAATGTTGAAGGGCTGAGTATTGATGTCTTCGATGTATATATATTTCACCAACTTTTGATGTTCTTAATTTAATCTATCAATGGGATATCTTTAAAAAAAATCTTTTGATTGAAAGCAAGCGAAATTTACTGAGAGACGATATTGAAAATGGCACGAGGTATAGTTGGCCATTTTATTCTTGCAATCCACTATATCCTCCTTCACTTTAGTTAAACACTCCAAATAGATTTCATATCTTTTCAATGCTTCAAAGTACTTTGCCTAAGGCTAGATGTTAATCTAAATAAAATTTGGAATGGCTCACACGAGTTAATCTAAAAGAAGGAATTATACCTCACACAAGTAAATGCCATTAAATTCAAACTTTGGTAAGATTTCATTGCATTTGCTAGTTTTGTTTGGTTCCTTGTAGGCATTAGTGTTTCAATTGGAGATTACAATGGCTACCCCTTTGAACATGTGATTTTCCTATCAATTGAAAATTGGGAGACCCTAATTGATAGTGCAATTGATGTAGAAGTGTTGGGATTCATCTTCATAATAGACTACATTGAATTGGAGGAGATGTTGCATGTGGTATTGGCACATGAGCAACTCTTGGACCACCCTCGAGTAATCTTTCCCTCTCAAATTGCCTCACCATTCTTGTCCAATGAATTGGACTTGATACAAGATGCAGGAATAGTCTAGGAGGTGGCATTCTTTTATCTTCGAGAGCCCTACATCTCTAAGGATTCCTTTTCTAAACCCCTTCATGAATATAATTTGTTTAAGGTGAGCAATGCTCCTATTGGCAGTTTGTTTAAGATCACAAATGTCCAAACTTCTCCACTTGCAATTTTTGTTTACTCTACCATTAAGCATGGTCTTCACAAGTCATGCAATATTAATATACACAACTCACTTCAAGCTCATAGAGGAGAGTTAGGTGGTGAATTTGTAGAGCACACTAAAGAGATATTGCAGGCTCTTCTTTTCTTGTTAAGTCACCACCCACATCCATTGACCCCACATCCTCAACCAGTTCCAAACATTGATGTTGCCCAACCTAGTTTGATAAATGTAAATGAAACTCCAACTCAAATTTTCTTTTAAAAGTGTTTGTATCATGCTTCTATAAAGTCATTTTGCTAGGTACATAAAGCTTTCGTCTGGCTAGCTTAGGGCCTCTGTAAAAGTACTGTTTTGGCCAGCCTTTTGTAATTTGTATACTATTATATAAATATATATTTCAAGTTCTTTGCACCTTTTGCCTTAAAAAAATATCTTTTGACTATAAAGCATTATTATGGCCATCAAATGGCCTTCGTAATTTGTATACTTTTATATTAAATTTATTAAATATTAATTAATTAAACTTAAATTGATAATTATTTAAATTTACTAATATCGAATAATTTAAATAATATAGCCTTAAATTAATTTTAAATAAGTTATTATAGTTGAATTATTTAACTTAAAAAAACTTATTTAAATTTGTTAAATTTATTTTATTAAAACTTTAAATTATTTATTGGAGCACATTTGCTCATTGCTATTCAAGATTGAAACTATTTATTTTCTAAGTTGTGCTCTTACGCTCTGATGCCATGGGTACTTTCTCAATGATTTGTGTTGATAGCTTTGTATTTGGGGCCACCATATTCTAGGTAGCAGTTTCTCATTGTATCATGACACCTCTTCATAGTGCAATTTCATGATATTCATGCAAATCAAGCTTGTGCTAATGCACTATGATGGAGTATAATTAATGATGTTGATTGTATATGTCAGTGAAGCTTTTTGAAATCTTTTCAAGCATGTGTGCTAGAACTTCAAGGCTCTGCAAGAATCTAGATTGCACATATTTTGGATATTTAATGTTCGACTAAAATTAATGATTGAGTGTTGGGCTAACCTCAAAATTTTGTTGTAATGAGGAATGGTGAGTTCAACTTAAATCGTTCTTAAGTCCGTAAAATGGTTTTGAGTGCAATGTTTTGTGAGGTTAATAAGGATGATGTCATGGTTTTATTGGGGATACTTTGAATTCTCTTGTCTCAAGCTATTTACTTTCAGGGGAAAAGAGAGACCAATTCCCTTTAGAATGGATGGAATTGGAAAGGAGTTGATATGGTTCACTTGGCGCTTGTGCCTAGTTCTAAACCTAGTTGAGGTGCTATGAGGGAGATTAGTGCTTTCATTAGTGTTGTGCATGTTTTGCACACATGTCCCACCGTAGGCAGGGACCCTCCTCTTTTTTCTCCCAACAAGCTGCTTTGTTCCCATCTCATTTTGTGTGCCCCTGTTTCCTAGCCCAAGTTGGCCCTAAGCCTGAAAATGATCAATTGTCCCATCGGAAAAAATCACCTAGTTGGGTTTCACTAAGTCATTTGTCCTTGAAGGCTAGGTCCTATGGGTTTCCTTTAGGTTTCTGTTGCTGCATCCTTCGTTCTCTGCCGACCCGCAGTTGCGGATCGCCCTATGTGGGTTTTTGTCCCCGTTTCATCGCCTTTGCGGCTGCCAACCCGACCGTCGCCATCTAAATGGAAAGGTCCACATGTCAGCCCATTTCACGGGACCCATATTGACCCCTTTTCCTTGGAATTAGACTTTACGTCTACGGGTGACCCCCCCTTTAGGTCCAAGTTCGCAGGCAGGTTCGCCCTGGCGGGCCACCGCCTACGGGAGGTCGTCACCACAATGCCAAAAAACAATGGCCACCCTTCGTTGCCTCCCCGTTCCGCTCGTCCACGACCCGTCGAAGTCGTCACCCTCTTGCGGGCTTGCCCATGGTGGCTGCCATTCATCCTGTCATTGTAGAAACAAAATTCATCTGCCATGCACCCACACGTCATCCTCACATCCACTAAACTTGGTCGCTCCCAAACAATATTCTTAATAGCACCTTCAAGTTGACTTTTCACAGGGCGGTAGGCTACCCTACTGCCCTCGACGGTTTCCCCTAATGATTTTCCTGCGACTGGCGTATTACCAATCTTCATGCCACTCCATTCAAAGCATAATGGAATCTTTAGTTAACGCTGGTTAGTGGGGAGGATGGTGCCATGCATTACAATATTTTTTCTTTTACGAATGGTGACATCCATGGTTGGTTCCAATGGCCATCAGTTATGTAGAACCTGCAATGCAGGCCTCTGCTTGTCTTTTGTTGTTTCCGTAACAACGTCCATATAATGTCCACTCACATTCTTTTACCCGCACTTGCCTCGGGGGAGGTCTCCTAGGCGGGGCCTGCCATTTATGATGTTGTCTAAACGACTTCTCCCATGTGGTTGTTCGTGCTAGTATCTCTGCAGGCATTCTCCACTGTGAGCTCCGCTGGTTCAGGAGTCGTATGTCCCGATGTTGTCATCTACCATACTTCCTTTATGGTCTGCCCATATTATACTTCCGTAAACGGCATTGGCCTGTTTTGCATTCGCTCCCTCATTCCAACCAACTCTAGTGGGTAGGTTGCCTGCACTAATTCTTGTGTATGGTGTTCTCTTCGACCTTCAGTTGAGAGTTATGAAGTAAGCAAGCCAAGGATCATTGCGGTATAATAAGCTTCACGAAATTTTCATCGATCAAAGGATATCAACGTCTCATCCAACTGTTGCTCGCTTGCTAAGAGTTTATGAAGACCCAATCTTGGCTCATATTGTCACGCCATCCTCTTCTCCCGCAAGAGCCCGCCAATGTTTGAAAGTGCCCAAGGCACTCAATCTATATATCTACACTGACAAAGGTGCTTAATGCACGTGCGGGAATCCAAAGATGCAAGAAGTGACTACGTGTTGAACTTCATGAGGAATCACAGTTCATAAAGCCCGCCAGTAGCAGGTTATGTACGCTAAGGATGTTATATACACGACAACGTCTTGATTCCGGTGTCATGCTCACTCTTGCCAGTGCTATCCTGACGGCCTTCTCCACTGTGGGGTCCGCACCCCTTACGACCGCCTCTTGCACCGTCTGCAGCGTTTAAGTGACGTCGTCCCGCACTCCGCGTCCCGTAGTGCTACTACCACCTCCACCATTGTTCATGGCTTTCACTAACAATGACCCTGCAACCTCTCCCTGCAGCGGCCAAACACTTGCTCCAATCCAATAACGAATCAAGGTGGGATAATGCACGGTGTAAGGAGTGTGCGATAGGATGGAAAAGCCCGAAAATGCATTGACCATAAGCATTGGAGGCGAGATGGTCGTAAACACCGACGGAAAATGCTACCATGCTATTAGCTATGGGTCACATAGATAGAAGTCGGTCGCTTCTGGTTAAAAGTTCAAGAGCTCACATCTCCCACCTTTTGCGGGCTATGAAAGACAATGAATGATGTTATGAGCTAGATTGATGTAGTCGACGACTAGCGGGTTCATTTCTCCCAATTCTTATTTGAAGCACCTAAATGATTGAATGACGTACTCAAATAAATCTCTATGCCCAATCTAAAGCAAGAAATAAAGATACGATTTAGACCCAGCTGTGACGTTTTCACGGGCATGGTGGTCACTCTGTCTGAAGCCATATAATCGATCACTAAAATCATGAACTAGCAAGGGCGGTAAATTCAAATCCATATCGTATGGACCACAAACATGGAGAAACAGGTGGATCATGGGTGTTGTTATGAGTCTGATTCCACTGATCGAAGTATGATTATGATAAGTAAACTTTGGGCCTTTCACCCGAATGCAAATTTCAAACCAACAGGATGTGGGGATGCGAATCGCGGTGGTACTTCGCCAATGAGCATTTCGCTACCTGAGCTAAAACAAATAAGTCCTCGACGGAAATCTTTAACACAGAGCCCGCCCTTTCACTCGCCGGCGGAAGTCACTGTTGTGGGATCCACAACGCGGGATGTCGCTCAACTCTTGCCAATATCTTCATGGCGTTCTCTTGTCGACTTCCCGCAAACTTCCTCCCACTTCATCATCTCCGCAAATCATACCGACGATGCTACACTTTGGCCGCACCACAAGTGAACAAAACCGTAATCACATGGTAGAGACATAGACTAAGTATGGTCTACGAGGCAAGGCGGTTTGGGCCGGCACTCATGGTATTATTACAGGCCGACCCTCTGTTGAATTGCACCTATAAGGAGTTGAGTGAGTATACAATGAAGGTTTGCGAAAGTTCTCGTGGGAACAACTACAGTAAGTGCGGATCGTTGTGGGCCAACATCGCAGACCTCAGGGGTAACAATGGATAGGTTACGATGAGGAAACTTGGCTGTGGTTCTCTTTACACTCGAGATCGCTTCTCTTGACATAATTGCTCCTATGAAACGAAGGAATACAAGTTGAGATCTTTATGGGGGGCAATTTGGTTTTAATGAAGAACGTGGTAGAATAGCACAAAGCAGTGTAGCTAGAATTATCAAGTGGCGATCCACTTTGGAACTCCATAAGTTTACAATATATCTCAGTAGCAATTAATGAAGATGTCAATTGCTAAAAGGAATGACAATGTGTATAAAAGTGCAAAAGGAAATGTCGATACATCTGATGTCAGACTCCCAACCATTTCTGAGAAGTATACAAGGGCGGATAGCTTTATGGGCCTGGGTAGCCCGTGTGCCACTTGCAAGTAATTCCCTGGCCAGTGACATTTATATGATGACCACTCTTTGTGGAAAGCCCATGGTTTCTCCAATTGTGCTACACCTTAAAGACGGTCAGCGTGCACGATGTTCCCCACATGGAGGTTCCACGTCCTCCTGTTTTCTTCACCACCCAAGGGGAACGAATGGTGGCATGTTTGTGGGCGGCTGTAAGACTCACGGGTTCTGCAATTCTGTCGAATGTTGTTCTCTATCATCATTCTAACGACGTCACACACATGTCCTCTTGCGTCCCTTTACCAGCAATCGTTCCGATGGAGATCGAGAATGCGGGGTCCTACCACCTCGGTGCCTCGCCTCTTCAAAATCATTTCTTAGTTTAGACAAATATCACATGTTTGTTCCCAAATAGTAGATTATGGAGGAAAGTCACGTGTTATCAAGCACAAGGCGTCGAGAATTATGAGGAGCACCTTGACCAGGCAGGCAAGCAAAATGATTTAATGATAAGATACCACTCTGTTCAGCAAAGACTCTGACTAAGGAAAATTAGCAATCCATGTCAACTTCGAAGAATAGCTTTTCAGGTTTCTTGTCATTTGGATGAGGTTTGTATCGAAAGAAAATGATTCGTCTTACAATTTTGCAAGGATTGCGACATCCTTGCTACAACGGCCTCGATCCCCTTTCGTAGTGGCATTGTAGTATGCAGAGCTTGCACCATTTTCATTTTCAATGCAACAGTTGGTGTCAAGATGAAAACAATGGAAATCTTTACCATGCGGCAAACATGGCTAGGCTTGCATGCGAAGAAGCTCATGAGAAGTAGATGTTGCACAGGACCTAGTGGAAAATGATAAAGATTGAGTGAATGGCAGTGATTTATTTTGGGTAAAACATTTCAAGATGAACTCCAAAACATTATGAATGTTAGGAAGGCATGGTGAGTAAATACGAGGTTGTTTATTTTGATAATCACACGTTGCATCACAAAGAAATTAGAAACCGCTCTGATAAATGGGGCCAGTGTTATTCATAAAATGTCACCATCCTAATAACATGTGTTATCATATGGCCTTATCAACATGGTGCATGGAATTGGGTGAATGTAAGGTTGATCCCGTCAGAAGGGGGTTTGTTAAGGGAAAATGGCCATGGTGGGCCCACAGAATCTTGAGGACGTAGGAAAGATTCAAATAAAACTAGGGCACCTATCATACCTGGATGATGAGGGGGGGTATTCCATACCTCAAATTATGAAGTCATTTTTTTTAGTAACTTGAGTTCCTCTTTTTGGCATTGTCATCACTCACATGTAGTAATGTGACTATTTGAATTATAATGAACGTTACATGATTGCCACTTGGTTATGCCTAAAAGGGGTCTCATATCATTATTTGCATAGGCATAATTCAATCCATTATTTTGTGTAGGGTTTCAGTTGCAAAATGGAAACCATCAAAAAAGATTGTCGATACACCCATATATGATACTATACCACCAAAAGAGTGTGTCCATGGAACCATGTTAAAAGAAGACTCAACTTAGGACTTGATTCAAAGAGAGGAGATCATAAAGGATGCAATCTAAATGAAGAACCTAGGCACTGCCTACTAAATTCTGTAGAGATGATCATAAGTCAAAAACCACCTATGGAGCCAAACTAAGGGGAATGCCTCAACTTACAAATGATGTGCAATGAGGATTTCCAGGGCAATGTTTGTATAAACTAAGGATGATTTGTCAAAAGGGCTGGTGGACAGATGATTTCCTATACCAAGAAAGTCTATACCGAGAAACAAAGGATTGTTCACCAAAATCAGAGGTAACCAGAGATTGCTCTTCCCATTAAAATGATCACGATCCATCAAGAGCTACTCACGGGATCAAGGACAGCCAATCCATTAATGCAAACCATCATCAAGGCTCGTTTGATCTGATAAGGAATGTTGCAAATCCATCAAGCAAAGGGGGGCAACCTTCATGCATTCTCAACTACAGGAAAAGGCAATCAGCTAGAAGACAAAAACACTACAGCAACTGGGCACTACAAGACAAAATAGGAATGAGACAAATGATGTATTTTAAATTCCTTTATAATGGGGGGTAGGTGAAACCCTAATGTAATTAAATCTGAGCCACGCGATGTAATTCAATCCTGGCCATTCATGTGGGCTTTGGAAAACTATAAATAGGGGCTTCCCCCTCATTTGTAAATGGTTGGAGAACTGGTGTAAAGACATTCTATAGCAATAAAGAGCAGCATTGCATGATTTATGGGTGTTTCTTCTTGAGTTTGTTCATTATGCATGCATGGTTCTACCTCTGAGTTAGTTTCTAGTGTGTAGTTCTTGAATGGTTATTATAATTATGTTGTTGTTATAGTATTTGATGAGCTTTCAGTCTATACTTTTAGCACTTGTTGATGACAAGTTGTGCAAAGTTAGTATGGGCTTCTTTATGTCATTGATGCAACTTAGTTCAATTACATGTTCATGATGTGTATGTGTAGTATGAAAATCAGCAGACCTTAGAAGATTGCACTGGTTTTGTGTAGTTGTAGGTTTCTCTTGGTCAAGCAAAACTTAGTTTAGGAAGCTTGTCTACTATAGCAGCCACCATTGTTATTGTTCATTTGTAGCTTAGATTTAGAGCAGCTTTCTCAACCCTTTCCCCTTTTGCTATTTCTTTTAGTCCTTTGTTAGAGTCGGATCTCAAGCATCGCCATGAAGCTTAATTTGATGAACTTAGTGGGTTTTAGCTTGCTGTTTTGAGTGGAAAACCACTGTTCATTCACTTCCAACACTTTGAAACTGCATTTGCAGACCCAACTTCCCATGCTTTGTAACTCATAAATAAGACCACCTTGTGATACCAGCAAAACACATCAACCAACTGAGATATTCCAAGCTTGTCATGACCTAACACTCGAGAGACCTTGGGGTAGTGATTTGTAACTTGCTTGCAAATTTCTACCTTTCAAGAGAGGTAGTGCACTTGTACATTGTATGTGTTGAGAAGTACAAAAACTCCCATCAACAGAACTGGTGCTAGAAGGAGGGCATGGCTAAGCTCAAGGCTGCAAAGCTAAAAGTTGGAAGTTGAAAATCACTTTGAAGTGAAAATCTGAGATAGGGAGACCTCATTATTTGCTGGAAATTTGAAATCAGAAAATTTTGAAGGCAGACAAAAGCTGAGTTGAAATGGAGCACCATGTGCAAATCAACATTTCTCAACTACATGCAAATTTGAATAGAAGATTGAGGAGACAATTGTAGCAATTTGCATTGGCAGAAAAGTCTAGGATCCATGGCACTCATAGGCACAATGAATTGGGATGTCCAACATTCTTGGGAAGAGTTGAAAGAGTCTTGCAAGGAGAAAATCCCTTTTGGGAAATATATCAACCATTCACTCCCGCAGATCTAGAAGAGGAACTTGCTAACATGGCAGCCAAGGCATTCAAGGAGTTGATCCAAGAGCACTTGAGCAACAGTGATGGATTAAAATTGGAAGAGGTACTGATGTCAAGTTGGTGCAGGTTTCACAATGCACCCCACTCAGAATTCACTTGATCTTCATGTGCAAACATCATCACTCGAGTCAAGAGTTGTTTAGACAAGTTGGAGTAGCCATCTCTCAATAAAGAGGACTCATCCCATGGGGTGGGAGAGATGTCAACATCTGGAGGTCAGCACATTCAAGATGAACCAAGAAATTTGACACAAGTTAGTGTTGGGACAACAGACGTAGAGACTAAAAACCAAGAGGAAGGAGTTGAATTCCTTGGGGCAGCAAACAATCTTGATGAAAACGCAGCTAGAAAGGAATCAAAAAGGTTTTCCTCCATCAATAAAGAGCATTCCTCCACTCCAGAAGAGGATCCATCGGGAATTAAAGATGAATTGACAAATTCTACATCGGCATCGAGATAGCCAATGTACATGCTGAGAATCAGAAAGAGGAAAAGGCCAAAAGTCTTGGAGCAACATAAGGTGATGGTGAAAACTTAAGTGAAATCATATTAGAAGACCTCTCCTTCATGAATGATAGCAACCAAGCATCTAAAAATGAAGATTTGGAGGAGTGGGGACAACCTCATGCCATGGTTGTTTACTATCAAACATCCTTCTATAGTGATGATGAGGACCCGATCGTGGATAGATATAACAAGCTAGTGTCAAGACTAACAAGGGATTGGTCTGAGCTAAGACATCAAGTGGAATTGGAAGCATGGCTGCTACTAGATTGGTGCATACTCCATGATTTTCCAAATTCGGAATTCACATGAGAGTTATTCCAAGAGGCCATTGAAAAAGTTAAAGAATAAGTGGGGCAGCCAAGCGCATTGCCTCATACAGTTACTGCCTGGATCGAAACAGAGGTTCAAGAACATGAACCAAGTGACAACTTAGTTGAAGGCATCCCTCATGAAGGTGTTAAGATAGAAACAAAAGGACAACAACATAGTCTCAAGCCTTCAGCTGATGAACCAGAGCAAATAGGAGTGTTGTCCATCAGACATCAAGAGTCCTTCCCTCTTGTGGAACATCTATACACAATGGATGATAGGTTGTATGGAGGACCTTTATAGATGAACCCTATGTCATACATTGATCCCCTTGATGGACTAGTATCTCTTGTTTTCCTCCCACTTGGAATCGTGCCACAAGGGTATACCAACATTGAAGAAGAGTACATTCTAAAAAATGGTAGTGATGAAGATATACCACTTGAACCTCCAGATGGTGAAACATTGGAACCTCCATAATGGGAGAGGAACTCCTCTATCTATAGCGACAGTGATCAGGAGGAGACAAGTGGATTTCATGATGAGACACGTTAAATGCAAAAGGAAGAAGACAAAGGCGGGGGTATTTTGATGGTTTCCAACAAGTATGACACTCCTGGCCAATTACAGGATGCAACTAGGGGTCCTACTGCCTTGATTGTTGTTGATTCTCTTCCACATTTAGATGGTTGTAATAGGACAGATTCGCACATGTCATGTTCTCATGACATTGAACATCATAAAAATAAGGTCAACACCTAGAGAAAAAGATAGGACAGTGTGTTACCTTTTGAAGACAACAATTGAGTGGACACCACATTTGCAAATGAATAAGGAGATGAGGTGTACCTCCTTGAGGAACAACCAGTGGGGGTTGCGGATCCCACACAAGGCTTGAAAGATTTTCTTTTTGCACCATCCTTCCTGCCCTATGCAGGCCCAAGATCAGAAGTGATGCACCCTTCACTTCGCCCACTCGACGATGCTGATGCAACAACCAATGATGCAGTGCTCGCTCTCGACTGTCAAACACTACCACTTTTGCATGACGACATCTAGGTTCTATCTTTCCTTACTCCTGTGCATACTTATAGCTACGTTTATCACTTTGACTATGGGAACGAGGGAAAATGGACTTGTTTATGGATTAATCATGGGTCTAACGAATCACCCCAATTACTGATTTTTCCTGAATATGTGATTAAATTTGAATGTTGCAATGTTAGACTTTGTTTTTCTAAGTATAAGGATGAATCTACATGGTTAAGAACCGTAACTACTTCTTGTCTTCTTGTGCATGCATTACAAAACTCAATGGGTGTGAGTGTCGGTTTTCTTTTCCCAAACATAGTTCTCTATAAATATCTTTGTATATAACTCATTTTGCGTAGTGTAGGTTTCCTTGTACATACATCAGGTTCATGTATATAGTCTTGCTTTCCTGCTTTCCTTAGGTTAGTTGGTTTGTTGTAGGTTCGTTTTCTTTGGAGTTGTTTTCTTTTTGCTTGCTTTCATTTCCTGCTTTGGTTAGTTTAGGTGTTTTCTCTTTGTTTGCTTCCGTTTTGTTGTCATTTTTTTGTTGCTTTGCTTGGGGTCCCTCTGCTTTTAGCTAGGCACATCTGTGTGCACAACAACCATCTTAATTTCCTAGGGTTGTTTTGTGTATTTCTTCATCAAACTCTAATCAAGTTTTTAGAGTGGACGGTGAGGATCTTCTGTTAGTGTCAAGTAATCTGGGTTTTTGGTTCGAAGTGGATAAGTTGTTGGTTGGTCTCATTTCTGATGTATTCTAAAATCTTACATCTCTTACACATCTTAAGAGTCTGACGATCACTGTAGGCCCTTTTGTGAAGTCTAGTTAAGTGAAAAATCTAAAATTCTGCTTCAACACCATTGTGATTCTCAACCTTGAGTGTGAGCTTCATTGCTTGTGAGTTGAAAAGAAAAGAATTGAAAAGAGAAAATCAAAAGAAAAGAAAAGAAAAGTAAGCAAATATTGAAAATAAGAAAAAAGAAATTCAACTTTTCAGGGGGATCTGAGCAACTCTACCAAGGCTATAGATGCCCAGCCAGCAGTAGAGCAATGTTTGGGAGAATCACAGTGATAACCTCGTCAGGGCTATGGACACCTGACTGGCAGCGAGGCAATGTCTCAGATGCTTTTGGAATTAGAATAAACTACGTAGCTTAACTTGACGGAGCTAGGGTTCCTGTAGCAACTGAAGGATGGGAATTAATGCAATTGCACACACTTGGATTTTCAGTATACTGAAGGTTGGGTTGACTAATGGTTTTGATCCTTTAATCGAGCATCTGGTTTGTTTGTCCTAGCATGAGGATCGAAACCAGATATTTTGGGTTCGTGATTCTAGTTTTTCATTGAAATGCTCTGGAGCATTTCCCTAACAAGTCACCATTTGTTGTGCATGTTTTGCACACACGCCCCACCATGGGTAGGGACCCCCCTCTTTTCACTCCCGATGAACTGCTTTATTCCCGTCTTGTTTTGTGTGCCCCCATTTCCTAGCCCAAGTTGGCCCTAAGCCTGAAAATGATCAATTGTCCCATCGGCCAAAATCACATAGTTGGGTTTCACTAAGTCATTTGTCCTTGCGGGTTGGTTCATGTGGGTTTCCTTTAGGTTTCTGTCATTGCATCCTTCGTTCTTTGTGGACCTGCAGTTGTGGGTCACCCTATGTGGGTTTTCGTCCACATTTTACTGCCTTCGTGGCAGCTAACCCAACCACCGTCGTCTAAACGGCTAGGTTCACACGTCACCCCATTTCACAGGACCCGCATTGACCCCTTTTCCTTGGAATTAGACTTTACGTCCAAGGGTGACTCCCCCTTAGGTCCAATTTTTCAAGCAGGTTCGCCCTGGTAGGCCGCCACCTGCGAGAGGATGTCACCACAATGTCGTTTCACAATGGCCACCCTTTACTGCCTCCCCGTTCCACGAGTCTGCCACCTGTTGAAGTCGTCGCCCTCTTGCAGGCTTGCCCATGGCGGTTGTCATTCATCCCGTCATTGCAGAAATGGAATTCATCTTCCATGCACCCACACATCATGCTCACATCCACTAAACTTGGTCGCTCCCAAACGATATTCTTAATAGCACCTTCAAGTTGATTTTTCATAGGGCGGCAGGCTACCCTACTACCCTCGATAGTTTTCCTGCAACTAGCATATTACCAATCTTCACGCCACTCCATTCAAAGCATAGCAGAATCTTTAGTTAACGTTGGTTAGTGAGGAGGATGGTGCCATGCATTACAAGCTTTTTGTTTTTAAGAATGGTGACATCCATGGTTGGTGCCAACGACCATTAGTTACGCAAAACCTGCAATGCGAGCCTTTACTTGTCTTTTGTCATTTCCGTAATGGCATCATATAACTTCCGCCTGCATTATTTTACCTACGGTCTCCTCGGGGGAGGTCTCCTAGGTGGGGCACGCCATTTATTATATCGTCTAAATGACTTCTCCCATGTGGTCGTTCGTGCTAGTATCTTCGCAAGCATTCTCCACTACGGGCTCCGCTGGTTCAGGAGTCATCTATTCCAATGTCGTTGTCTATGATACTCCCTTTATGGTTTTCCCATATTATACTTTTGTAAATGGCATTGGCCCATTTTGCATTTGCTCCCTCATTCCAACCAACTCTAGTGGGTAGGTTGCCCGCAATGATTACCGCAGATGGTGTTCTCTTCGACCTTCCGTTGAGAGTTATGAAGTAAGCAAGCCAAGAATCATTGCGGTATAATAAGCTTCATGAAATTTTCATCAATCAGAGGATATCAACGTCTCATCCAAATTTCATCCACTTGTTAAGATTTTATGAAGACCCAATCTTGGCTCATATTGCCACGCCATCCTCTCCTCCCGCAAGAGCCTGCCAACGTTTGAAAGTGCCCAAGGCACTCAATCTATATATCTACATTGACAAAGGTGCTTAATGCACATGCGGGAATTCAAAGATGTAAGAAGTGACTGTGTGTTGAACTTCATACGGAATCATGGTTCATAAAGCTTTCCAATAGCTGGTTATGTACGCTAAGGATGTTATACACGATGGCATCCCAATTCCAGTGCCCTGCTCACTCTTGCCCATGCTGTCTCAGTGGCCTTCTCCATTGCGGGGTCCACACCCCTTATGGCCACCTCTTGCATTGTCTGCGGCATTTAAATGACACTATCCCGCACTCCGCATCTCGCAGTGCTGCTACCGCCTCCACCATTGTTCACGACTTTCACTAACGGTGACCCTACAACCTCTCCTCGCAGTGGTCAAACAATTGCTCTGACTCAATAATGAATCAAGGTGGACTAATGCACTATGTAAGGAGTGCATGATAGGATGGCAAAGCCCGAAAATACATTGACCATAAGCATTGGAGGCAGGGTGGTCATAAACACTGACAGAAAATGCTACCATGTTGTTAGTTGTGGGTCACATAGATGGAAGTCGGTTGTTTCTGGTTAAAAGTTTAGGAGCTCACATCTCCCACCTTTTGTGGGCCGTGAAATACGATGAATGATGTTATGAACTGGATTGATATAGTGGGATGATTAGCAGGCTCATTTCTCCCAAGTCTTATTTGAAGCACCTAAATGATTGAATGACAGACTCAAATAAATCTCTACACCCAATCTAAAGCAAGAAATAAATGTATAATTTAGACCCAGTTGTGATGTTTTCATAGGCATGGTGGTCACTCTGTCTAGAGCCATATAATCGATCACTATAATCATGAATTGGCAAGGGTGGGCGATTCAGAGCCATATTGTATGCACCGCAAACATGGAGAAATAGGAAGATCGTGGGTGTTGTTATGAGTCTGATTCTGCTGATTGAAGTATGATTACGATAAGTAAACTTTGGGCCTTTCACCCGAATGCAGATTTCAGACCAACAGGATGTGGGGATGTGAATCACGGTGGTACTTCACTAATGAGCATGTCGCTACCTGAGCTAAAACAAAGAAGTCCTCTCGACGGAAATCTTTAACACGAAGCCCACCCTTTCACTTGCCAGCAGAAGTCACTGCTGTAGGATCTGCAATGCGGGATGCCGCTCAACTGTTGCCTATATCCTCGTGGCATTTTCCTGTTGGGTTCCCGCAAACTTCCTCCCACTTCATCCTCTTCACAAAGCATAACGACGATGCTACACTCTGGCCGCACAAGTGAATAAAATTGTAATCACACAGCGGAGACATAGACTAAGTATGGTCTGTGAGGCAAGGCAGTTTGGGCCGACACTCATGGTATTATTATAAGATGACCCTCTGTTGAATTGTACCTGTAAGGAGTTGAGTGAGTATACAATGAAGGTTCACGAAATTTCTCATGGGATCAACTACAGTAAGTGTGGATTGTTGTGGGCCAATGTCGCAGACCTCAGGGGTAACAATGGATAGTTTATGATGAGGAAACTTCACTATGGGTCTCTTTACACCCGAGACTGCTTCTCTCGACATCATTTCTCCTGTGAAACGAAGGAATACAAGTTGAGATCTTTATGTAGGAAATTTGGTTTTAATGAAGAACACGGTAGAATAGCACGAAGCAAAGTGTAGCTAGAATTATCAAGTGGCGATCCACTTTGGAACTCCAAAAGTTTATAATATATCTTTGTAGCAATTAATGAAGATGTCAACTGCTAAAAGGAATGACAAAGTGTATAAAATTGTAAAAGGAAATGTCGATACATCTAATGTCGGACTCCCGGCCATTTCTGAGAAGTATACAAGGGCGGATAGCTTTATGGGCCTGGGTAGCCCGCGTGCCACTTATGGGTAATTCCCTAGCTAGTGACGTTTATATGATGAGCACTCTTTGTGGTAAGCCCACGGCTTCTCCAACTACTCTATGCCTTAAAGATGGTCAGTGTGCATGATGTTCCCCACATGGCGGTTCCACATCCTCCTATTTGCTTCACCACCCAAGGGGAACAGATGGCAGCTAGGGTGGCATGTTTGTGGGGGGCTGTAAGACTCATGGTTTCTACAATTCTATCGATCGTTGTTCTCTGTCGTCATTCTAACAGCATCACACCCACATCCTCTCGCATCTTTGTACTTGCAATCATTCTGACGGACATTGAGAATGTGGGGTCCGCCCACCTCGATGCCTTGCCTCTTCAAAATCATTTCTTGGTTTAGACAAAGCTCGCGTGTCCATTCCCAAATGTTAGATTATAGAGGAAAGTATCGCGTTATCAAGCACAAGGTGAAAAGAATTATGAGGAGCACCTTGACCAATCGGGCAAGTAGAATGATTTATTGATAAGAAACCACTCCATTTAGAAAAGACTCTAACTAAGGCAAATTAGCGATCCATGTCAACTTGGAAGAATAGCTTTTCAGGTTTCTTGTCATTTGGATGAGGTCTATATCGAAAGAAAAGGATTCCTCTTACAATTTTGCAAGGATTGCGACATCCTTGCTACAACGGCCTTGATCCCCTTTCGTAGTGGCATTGTAGTATGCAGAGCTTGCACCATTTTCATTTTCAATGCAAGAGTTGGTGTCAAGATGAAAACAATGGAAATCTTTACCATGCGGCAAACATGGCTAGGCTTGCATGCAAAGAAGCTCATGAGAAGTAGATGTTGCACAGGACCTAGTGGAAAATGATAAAGATTGAGTGAATGGTAGTGATTTATTTTGGGTAAAACATTTCAAGATGAACTCCAAAACATTATGAATGTTAGGAAGGCATGGTGAGTAAATACGAGGTTGTTTATTTTGATAATCACACGTTGCATCACAAAGAAATTAGAAACCGCTCTGATAAATGGGGCCAGTGTTATTCATAAAATGTCACCATCCTAATAACATGTGTTATCATATGGCCTTATCAACATGGTGCTTGGCATTGGGTGAATGTAAGGTTGATCCTGTTGGAAGGTGGTTTGTTAGGGGAAAATGGCCATGGTGGGCCCATAGAATCTTGAGGACATAGGAAAGATTCAAATAAAACTAGGGCACCTATCATACCTGGATGATGGGGGGGTATTCCATACCTCAAATTATGAAGATTATTTTTTTTTAGTAACTTAAGTTCCTCTTGTTGGCACTGTCATCACTCACATGTAGTAATGTGACTATTTGAATTATAATGAACGTTACACGATTGCCACTTGGTTATGCCTAAAAGGGGTCTCATATCATTATTTGCATAGGCATAATTCAATCCATTGTTTTGTGCAGGGTTTCAGTTGTAAAATGGAAACCATCAAATAAGATTGTCGATACACCCATTTATGACACTGTACCACCAAAAGAGTGTGTCCATGGAACCATGTTAAAAGAAGACTCAACTTAGGAATTGATCCAAAGAGAGGAGATCATAAAGGATGCAATCTAAATGAAGAACCTAGGCACTACCTACTAAATTCTGTAGAGATGACCATAAGTCAAAAACCACCTGTAGAGCCAAACTAAGGGGAATGCCTCAACTTACAGATGATGTGCAATGAGGATTTCCAGGGCAATGTTTGTATAAACTAAGGATGATTTTTCAAAAGGGTTGGCAGACAGATGATTTCCTATACCAAGAAAGTCTATACCGAGAAACAAAGGATTGTTCACCAAAATCATAGGTAACCAAAGATTGCTCTTCTTATTAAACTTATCACGATCCATCAGGAGTTGCTCAATGGATCAAGGACAACCAATCTATTAATGCAAATCATCATCAAGGCTCATTTGATTTAATGAGGAATGTTGCAAATCCATCAAGTAAAGGGGGCAGCCTTCATGCATTCTCAGCTATAGGAAAAGGAAATCAGCTAGAAGACAAAAATGCTACAACACCTGGGTACTACAAGACAAAATAGGAATGAGACAAATGATGTATTTTAAATTCCTTTATAATGGGGGGTAGGTGAATCCCTAATGTAATTAAATCTAAGCCACACAATGTAATTAATCTTGGCCATTCATTTGGGCTTTGGAAAACTATAAATAGGGGCTTCCCCCTCATTTGTAAATGGTTGGAGAACTGGTGTAAAGGCATTCTGCAGCAATAGAGAGATACATTGCATGATTTATGGGTGTCTTCTTTGGTTTGTTCATTATGCATGCATGGTTCTACCTCCAAGTTAGTTTTTAGTATGTAGTTTTTGAATGGTTGTTAGAATGATGTTGTTATAGTATTTGATGAGCTTTCAGCCCATACTTTTAGCACTTGTTGATGACAAGTTGTTGTGCAAAGTTAGCCTAGTCTTCTTTATGTCATTGCTACAACCTAGTTCAATTACATGTTCATGATGTGCATGTGTAATCTGAAAATCAACATACCTTAGAAGATTGCACTGGTTTTGTGTAGCTGTAGGTTTCTCTTGGTCAATAAAAACTCAGTTTAGGAAGCTTGTCTATTGTAGTAGCCACCATTGTTACTGTTCATTCGTAACTTAGATTTAGAGTAGCTTTCTCAACCCTTTCCCCTTTTTCTATTTCTTTTAGTCCTTTGTTAGAGTAGGATCTCAAGCATCACCATGAAGCTTAATTTGAGGAACTTGGTGGGTTTCAGCTTGCTATTTTGAGTGGAAAACCACTGTTCATTCACTTCCAGCACTTTGAAACTGCATTTGCAGACCCAACTTCCCATGCTTTGTGACTTGTATGTAAGACCGCCTTGTGATACCAGAAAAACACATCAACCAACTAAGATATTCCAAGCTTGTCATGACCTAACACCCAAGAGACCTTGGGGTAGTGACTTGTAACTTGCTTGGAGATTTCTGCCTTTCAAGAGAGGTAGTGCACTTGTGCATTGTCTGTGTTGAGAAGTGCAAAAACACCCATCAACAATTAGGTGCACAGGAGTAGAATTTTTCAATATTTTCCCCATGGAAGTCCATATATTTCTCATACTCTATTTTGACAAAGGGCCTCAAAGAGGAACTATGGACTTTCAATGTCATGTTGTTCTATCTTGGTGGCTTGGTATTATCCAAAGATGATGGTAGAAAATTTACTACCCCTTCATCTTCTTCTCAAGACCTCAAACTAGTGCCTCATAATGGTGTTGCAGAACACACTCTTCTTCTTAATAAAGTGATGGTAGGCTATATTGGTGTCCAATTTTGCAAAAACTTCCCTTTGAGGGAGCCTAAGGATTCAATTAAAATACTCTCCATCGAATTGAGCAATTACTTGATTATTTTCTATAGTGTCAAAAATTGTTGACCCTAAAAATTTTACACTATATTGACACCCTATTTGGCCTACAACATTAATTATATTAATAATTTATTCGTTTTGGGGCCAGATTGAGGAAATAAATATAAATCCCCAACATCCCAACAAATTTGGGTAAAAATCACCTAGTCAAGGGTGAGGGAACCCTTAACATTTAAGGTGACCCATTTTAAATTTAATGATTTGGTGTTGGTCCTTGGAGAATTAAAAAATATCATGGGTCAACCTATAATCAAAAATATCAATTGAGGCATATATAAAAAAGTTTTCTTCTCATTTGAACATTAGGAAGCTTTATGAACAAGAAGCTATTAAGATCAATCAAGCACTATCATGAAGATGTATTGAGTTATCCTCTACATGATAGCTACAACAATTCATTGTATTATGTGGACTAATCTCTTACAAGTCTTCAACTAATCCAACCATCCATCAAAAAACCTTTGGTGGCAGCTTATGGTGTGAACATCACTTTTACAAATATCTCATACCTAAGGTAAGATTATTCATTATCATTTGTTATTTCAATCATTTAGTGTTTATTTGACCTTTGCTCGACCTAGGGCACACCCTTTTGATCATCATTATTTGGTGTTTGTGGAAGTGGAAACACCAAAATGAGGTTTCAATTAAGAAATCCCCTATATAGCACAACATTTTCCCTTCTTTTCATATGTGCGGATCAAATACAAAGGTTTTGTCAGCAACAAGTCACAAGAAATACATAGTAGATTGTGACACATCAACTAAGTATTGAAGATCGCAAAAAGAATTCATTCTTAGTCTAGGGTGCCCATGCCCTTGACCCTTAAATTTAGGTTCAACTTTTAATCATAGGTTCCTCTCTATCACTATTTCCCAGATATGTGTTTGTTCTATCAGTTTTCATTTTCATCTATACTATAAATTACATTTCTAGATATAGTGTTTATGTCAAATAGGCTTATTAAAACACACATCAAATTTCTCCTCTTTGCAACTCAAGAGAACCAAACCATAGCATATTGGCTCTCCTTTGAGGCAGCTAGCCAATCATCAAGCCCTAGTTGGTTTTTTCTTATGTGTGGAGTCAAAGATAAAGAGTTAATCCTAGTTAATCTACTAGTTAGATATGGGATCACATTTTCTACTTGACATTTTGGTGAACTGACATATCCTACACTTGCAATTTTCTAATTTTTATATCATAAATTCTAAATATTTATCAAAACCCTAAGTTATTTGAATGTCTTATTATTGATTTGAATTTTTTTATTCTTAAAATTGGAGTTACTAGTGAACTCCCAACACCCTAGGATCACTTGGGAAGAAAAAAAATAACTTCCACAAGAGAAAAATTGCAAAAATATCATGCTATGATTATGGATGCGAGAACTCTAGATTGAATATTTTATGTACATATGTTGTCTTGCTTATAAAGGAAAATTGTGAGATAGGATTAGACAAGATCTTGACATTGTCTTGATAGATTGTAAAATGAGACAACTGCCTCAACAATATTAAATGACCTAAGACACAAGCTTTAAATAAAAGTCAACTAGATAAGATATGATAAGATCTTATCTATACCACTAAGAGTTCTATAAAAACAACTAGGACCTAAGTAAACTTAATATGTAAATAGGACCTACTAATGACTAGATAGGTAAAACACTTATTTACACCAATACCCCCCCTTAAGTGAAACTTAGAGGGTATTATTATGTAAATGATGCAAAGATGGGTCTTGGCAATGATGTTGTGTTAGGTACCCATGAACAAATGCAATCTCTCACAAACAAAGAATAGGAGAAACCCCAGTGTTACAAAACTCTCGAAAAGAGGAAATATAAAATTCTCCCAATGATGAATGAGAAGGAAAATCCCCATGCAAGTAAAAATGCCCCCATAAGAGAGAAGAAGAGAGATCATGGAACCCCCCCTCAATATAGAGTATCATGCCATGATGGTAGATGCTTGACATTGAATGTTGAAAATGATTCAAGATTGTCGAACAACGTTCCTCCCCTTAGGAAGAAACAAAACCAGGATGATATTAAGGATGTCTTCCCATTCTTGAAAGGAATATGTGAGAAGAAATATGATGTATGGTGTCTTTGAAGAATGCTCAATTGTCTCCATGTCAATGCTGAAATGTGTCACACTCCAAATAGGTGTTCTAAGCCACACTACTGAATATGGCAATCCAGAATCACTTAGAAACGATTATAGAACACAATCTAAAGATAAAAATACATCCTTTGAAGATAAAGAAGCCTCCTTTAAATGTTGTCCAAAAGAATCCACACTCATGTCAAACTGCAAAGGATGATCATGTAGAGAATGAACGAGAGGGTCAAAGTGTTCCCTCACAACTAAACAAGGATCATCTCCATTAAAGATAAGATGAATGCAATCAATGATGTCTCCCAAATTTGAAATGCAAGACTCACAAAACAAACCAACAATGTCTATCAAGTACCCATCCCAAGTAGCCATCTTTGGAAGATGATGTATGTCATGTTGCACTGAATCACAAAGAGACAAACTATGGAATCACAAGCATCCTCATGTAAAATAGTAGATGAAGGAGATGGAACATCAGCGCATGTCACTAGACCCTTGCAAAGAATACCAAGATTCAAATGACCATACTAAATCTCCTCAAAAGTTTCCAGACAAGATGTCTCAATGTGAACATCTTCTAAATCAATAGGAGTGAAATTTGAGAAGGTGTACATCTGAGACTAGTGATCAACCTCCCCAACTGCAACTATATCTCTACTATGTAAATCTTGAATTATGAGAGTAAATGGTGTGAGCTCAATACTCTTGCCTGCTCCACCATGTGTGATCTAATATATAGAAAAAATATTGGTTGATAATGAAGGCACACAAAGAACATCATTAAATTATTTTTCATCCATGTCAAATGGATCCCTTCCCACAAACATGCATATATGTGTTGTTATCCATCAAGATGTATGGTGATGAACAAGACATAAATAAAGCGAACATACTCTCTGATGAAGCCATGTGATTTGAGGCTCTCGAATCAAGTATCCACCTCTCTAACTCAGAATTTTCAATAGAAACAAGTGATTTCTCTTTATGTTTATCATACTTTGATGAAGAAGAAGATGATGATGAAGGCAAATTGATTTGATTCTTCTAAAGAAGATGCTTCAACTCATCAATTTGTTTCGAATAAAATTGTTGTTTATCATGCCCAGTTTTCTTGTAAAATGCACATGTAGGTTTCTCCTTCTTAGATGATTCCCCTTTAGAGGGAGAGGATTCATATTTTTTATGTGGCTTTTTCTTTTTCTTCTTTTGCTTCTTTTCAATATTCCCTAATTTTTTTTGTACCTTAGACTCATTAGCCAACAATGCATGTGACTTGGAAGACTTGATTAAACCCACTTTCCTTAACTTCGCTTCTTCTTGGATTAGGAGATTTGAAAATTCATCAAACTTAAGATAAAAATATGATGCTCCCATAGAAATTTGATGGGTATGAAAGCTAGAAACAAACACTAAATACTCAAGACCAAGCTTGGATTTAATACATTCAAAATCAATTATAAAACCTCTTTATCAAATTTTCAATCTTTTAGTTGTGTTCTTAGTTGTTTGATCTTGGAGATGTAGCCTTGGATGTGGTCAAAACAATTAGGATCAAGATTCATCAAATCATTATCAATCTGATATCCCCTAATCTTATCAATTTTACCATACAATTTCTCAAAAGTCTCCCAATCCTCTTTATGTATTTTGTAGGATTCAACATGAAATTGTAAATCAAATGAAACTAATGAGCATATGCATCCAAGTGTTTTCTCATGATCAAGCTCCCATTTTTCTAATTATTTAGCATTGGTAGATTGAGAAATGGTTTCCTTTAGATAACCAAGGCAAACCTTTCCCATGAGATAATTTCATACTAATTTTCTCCATGAAGTATAGTTATATGGAGTTAGAAGTTCAATTTGAGATTTCCCCATTGCAAGAACACACAACAAGAAAAATAAAGCAATCAACCACTGCAAGGTTACCCCCTCAAATTTTTGGGATTAAGGTGTCTCAATCTTAGAGAGTCTCATGATGAAATAACTAATTTATTTTCCCCTATGTTGTTGATTTAATTTATTAAATGCAAAAATATAAGTTTTCAATTTGCTAAGGCACTTTGTGGTACCCAGTGGCTAGTTGGCTTCCTACATGCAATGTGCAAAGTGTGAGAATGTAACACTTGTCACATGGGCACTCCTTTGGGAGGAGGAAAAAATTTATACCTTTTAAATGTGTACCATGGTAACATGTGGTATTCTACTTTAGAAGTCAACACTTGGCAGGGCCCGCTTGTGAGTACATTCCTTCTTTAGAAAAAAGGGAAGCAACAGAGTGTGACACTTGTCACCTAGGTGCTCAATGTAGCATTATGTATTATTTTTTCTTCAAGGAAGTATTCCATGATGCCATGTGGCATTTGTTTGAGGAGTTAAATCATTCTCACAAAGGAATGTTGCTAAACAAAGACTGAGTTGTCACTAGGAGTTACTAGGAGTCAAAGATAAGTTCTATGTTGGTAGTTGAACTATATTTTCTATATGGGGACACCTTGCATGTGAGGTTACTTGATTTTTTGGAGTTGCATGCCTTGCATGTGGTTGCATGTTATTGCATGTTATTGCATGTTGAGTTAGTTTCTTTTTTAGTCACTTGGGACTCATGTATGTTGTCGATTTTAGTTTGCATGCATGCAAAGACTGTGGGAATGACACATGAAAATCTTGGGCATCTATGTATGAGTGTTATAAATATGTTAATACCTTAGTGTATTGTGAGGGCTGATTATTTTAATCTTTTGAGATGACATTATGTTATCAAATTCACTCTAGACTTTGTATCATAGTGTAGTAACACTTGCAAGAGTATAGACTATGAAAGTTGTGTTGTAATTTCTTTTTTATTATAATACAATTGATTTGTGCTTTGGTGTGTGGGTTTTTCTTGAAAGGGTTTTCCCACGTAAAATTTGTCTGTTATGCTTTATGCATTTAAATCTAAAATTAATTTAATGAATGTGCATCTAATATGTAATAGCTAAATTTTTTGAAATAAATTTTTTGCAACCCTCTCCTACTTAAATATGTGTTTGGAAGTTATTTATGCACCTATCTTTCCTTTCAATTGGTATCAGAGTCTAGCCAAATTTATTTTTGTTGTTGGGTTTGAAAGTTTTTTCATATTGGTCTTAGTGTCAATGGGAGCTTTGAAAGAAAAGTTTTTGTAATCTTATTGCAAGATAAAGATGGAAATCACATCCAAAATAATAGAGATGGAGAAGTTTAATGGCAGCAATTTTGAGTTGTGGAAACTCAAAATGGAGGATATTCTCATAGATATAGATCTATGGGTTGCAACATCCAAAACAAAACCAATAGCAACCTCCCAAGATGATTGGGATTTAATGGATCAAAAATCCAAGGGTCTGATCAGACTCTATTTGGTTGATTTTGTTCTTTTGAATTTCCATGAGGAGAATACTGCAATAAGTCTTTGGAAGAAACTTGGAGATATTTATCAAGGGAAATCTTGGTAAATAATTTTTTCCTACGGAAGAAGTTACATCCTCTTAAAATGGAAGAAGGAGGATCCATTACAAGTTACCTAAATGCTTTTAACATGGTTGTTGCTCAATTGGGTTTTGTTGGTGTGAAAATACAGGATGAAGATTGTTGCATGCTCCTGTTATGTTCTTTGTCAAACTCATGGGAGCACTTGGTGATGGCTATCAAAAGCACAACAATCACTTTCAAGATGGATGATGTGGTTGCTTCACTATTTTCTAAAGAGATGCGGAGGAAGTCTTCTGAGATGGCCAAGGAGGCCCTTGTTCATGGAAGATCAAAGGAGAAAGGAAAGAAGAAAGACAAGAAGTCTAAGTCCAAGTCTTTGAGGATATCTAAGTCTCCTGGTAAAAATTTCAAGGAAAAATGTTGGAATTGCGACAAATCTGGTCACTTTCGTAAAGATTGTAAGGAGGAGAAAAAGAAGAAAAATAAGTCTTTCTTTGATTCCAAGTCTTATCAATCCTCTCAGGATGATGTAGATGCTTTTGTCACAGCCTTGGCAATGCATGCATCAAAATATGTGTGGTTGATAGATTCGGGTGCCTCTTTCCACATGACCTCTCATAGAGGTTGGTTCTCAAAGTATGAGGAGTATGATGGTGGGAAGTATTTGGGTGATGACTCTCACTTGAAGATTTTTGGATGTGGAAGATTCAAGATTCAATTCCATAATGGTAAAGTGAAGGGAATTGATGGTGTCCTACATATCCCTAGTTTGGCACGAAACCTACTTTCAATAAGTAAGCTGAGTGATGTGGGTGTACAGGTTATTTTCTCGACCGGTGGATGCAAGATGACTAGAGGATCTATGGTTCTTGCTAAGGGTGTTTAGATTGGCACCTTATATAAGCTAGATGCATGTATGCTTCAATGTAATAGTACTTTTTTGGAGTCCAAGAAGAGGGCTTTGGATTTTTCACCATCATCATGAGATCGAGTAGAGAAGAAAACTGTGGTTTCTACATGTGATGGTCATGCTTTCTAGGTACCTAAGGTGACAATGATTTGGAGATGAAACTTCAAGCAAAGAAGACAATGTTATGGCACCAAAGATGGCCATATTGGTGAGAAGGGTCTTAGAGCACTAAAAAATAAGAGCTTTTTGAAGGCCTTGATGATTGTAATCTCAAGTTTGATTTTTGAAAATATTATATATATGGAAAATAACATTGTGTTTCTTTTTATTCTAGTTCTCATAAGTCTTTGGGATATTGGATTATATTCATGCAGATGTGTTTGGTCCTATTAATGTTCCTTCATTATCTAGATTTATGTATTTTGTCCCATTCATAGATGACTTTAGTAGGACATTTGTGTATTTCCTCGGGATTAAATCTAAAGGTTTCAGTCGATTTAAGGAATTCAAAGCCTTGGTTGAAAACTAGTATTGGATTATATTCATGCAAATGTGTTTGGTCCTATTAATGTTCCTTCATTATCTATATTTGTGTATTTTGTCTCATTCATAGATGACTTTAGTAGGACATTTCTGTATTTCCTCGGGATTAAATCTAAAGGTTTCAGTTGGTTTAAGGAATTCAAATCCTTGGTTGAAAACCAGAATGGTAGAAAAATTAAGTGTTTGAGGATGGATAACAGTGGTGAGTTTTGTTCATTAGAATTTGATAGGTTCTATAAAGACCATAGGATTGAGAGACACAAGACAATTCCATATAGTTCACAACAAAATGGAGTTGCAGAGAGGATGAATAGAATGTTGATGGAGAGGTATATGAGTATGTTGAGTGGTGTTGGCCTTGAACAAAATTTTTGGGTTGAAGATGTACCCACTGCATGTTATCTGATTAATAGATCTCCTACTTTGGCGCCCATGGAGGTATGGTCTAGTAAGAAGCCCTCAATGAGACATCTCAGAGTCTTTGGTTGTGAAGCATATGCTCATGTGCCTAGTGTGAAAAGATCTAAATTGGAGAACAATGCAATGACGTGTATCTTCATCAGCTATGGTGCCAGTGTGAAGAGTTACAAGCTTTGGGATCCATATGTAGAGAAGGTTATCTATATTAGAAGTGTGATCTTCTAATATTTTAAACCTTCCACTATTGATGTGTAGCCAGAGAAAAAAGAGAAACAAAAAAAGGAGGTAGTTTAGATCCCACCTAAGTTCCAAAGAAAGATGAACGAAAGATGAACTACACACTCTTATTGACCTGATAATGCGAAGAGCTCAAGTAGCTTTGAAAGCTCTAAAGAAGAGCAAGAACCTCAACCTCAATATTTGGGGAGTTTTGCATGTGTTAGATGACAATTGGAAAGATTTGGATATTCTATGTTGGAGTCCAGATGTATATTTTCTTTGATTGCTAATATTGATGAGCTTAGGACTGTTGGAGAGGCTATGGGTATGCATGATGAATATTCTTGGATGGAAGTCATGAATGAAGAGATGGTTTTGTTGAAGAAGAATGCTACATGGGATTTGGTACCTTTTCCTAAAGGACAAAAACCTATTAGATGCAAACGGGTGTTCAAGAATAAAATTGGTCTAGATGACAATGTTGAGAAGCATAAAGAACGGTTGGTTGTGAGGGGGTTTTCTCAAGTGGAGGGAATTTATTATGGTGAGATATTCTCTCCTATAGCGAAGCTAACATCTATTAGGTTCCTACTATCACTTGCAACTACTTATGATCTAGAAGTGGAACAAATAGATGTGAAGATAGCATTTCTTCATGGTGATTTGGAAGAAATTCATATGTCACAGCCAAAGCATTTCATGGAGAAAGGTAAAGAGAACCAAGTATGCAAGTTAAAGAAATCTATGTATGGTTTGAAGCAATCTAGACTAGAATGTGGTACCAAAAGTTTGATACCTATGTATTGTCTTTGGGATTTTTGAGATCCAAATTTGATAATTTTGTCTATTATAAGACTAACAATGGTCGCATTCTCATCATAGTCATGTATGTGGATGATATGTTATTCATTGGGAATGGTAAGAGTATGATTTAAGATTTGAAGTCTCAATTGTCAACATGGTTTGAAATGAAGGATCTAGGTGCAACGAGGTATATTCTATGGATGGAGATTAGAAGAGATAGAGCTAACAAAAAGCTTTGGCTAATCCAAAGCAAGTATTTGAACTCTTTGTTGGAGAGATTAAGCATGACAGCTTGCAGACAGTTAGTTGTTCTTGTAATGCAGGGGACGAAGCTTTATGTGGAGGATTGTCCAAAATCTCCTATCGAGATGGAGGACATGACCAAAGTACATTATACGAGTATTGTTGGAAGCTTGATGTATGTTATGGTTTGTACAAGGCTAGGCATATCCCAAGTAGTGGAAGTCCTTAGTTTATGGAGAACCTTGGATGGGTGCACTGGGATGTGGTGAAGAGAGTGTTCAAATATTTGTGGGGTACTTCTAAGTATGCCCTATGTTTTCATGGTTATCCTACTAGACCTCAACTTTCAATGAGCATTCATGGATATCTGGATTCAAATTGGGTGGGTGAAATTGAAAGCAAAAGATCCACTAGTGGATATGCTTTCATGATGTTTGGCGGTGCTATAAGTTGGATGAGTAAGCGAAAGTCTTCTCTTTTAGTCTCTAAAGTCCTTGTTCTAAAATACATAAAATATAGTTAAAACTTTGTGTCTCTCCACCCTTGTCACCTGAGATTTTCCCTTTAGGTAGTAGAGGAACACTCTCTTTGAGGAGGCAGAGGGGTGTCATTTTTCCTCCACTACGTTTTGGTGAACCCAACGTGAACCTATTCTTACCTTTGTATTTTTTTTCAAATAAATTATTCTCTTGTCGGGATGTGTATTGGATAGAGTGTTGTGACACTTTGTATGAGTTTCACAACCCAATTCACTACCTCCATATGCGTAGTTAGAAGAAGTTATCAACATTTAGATATGGGGTTTATAAGATAGTTCAATCCTCCTTGCTAAGGTCTTGAGTTTGAGGAATTATCTACAAGGCTTTCATTTGGATTTTTCCCTCCTTTTGTTTCCACTCATCCATCAATTGAAGTTCAAGCACATACCCCACCAATATCTCCTTCTAACTCTTCCTCTCCCATAGTTAATGAATCTAGCCTTGTATTTTCTACTAAGAAGATCCATTCTTTGGAAGTGAGACTTGGAGAGTTTGAATATTTCTCAACAAAAGAGAACACATACTCTCAAGATGCTCCTCTCCTTAATGGTCTGAGAAATTTACTAATTTCATATCATAGGCGTCTGGAGTTACTTCAAGGGATTGCAAATATAGTGGAAACCCATGTCCCCTTGTACACTTTTGTCTTGGGTAAGCCTTAAGATGTTCAATCAAAAATCATTGGCTAATGGTTGACACGAGTCCTTTCATTCCTTCTATCTCTACTTCTGATATACCAATACTACATCTAGAGATGTTCCTAGAATTAAAGTAAATTGAGTCCCTTTGGGATTTGAAATTCCTACATTCAAAATCTAAATTCCCTCCACCTCTGGCACCTCATTAGTCAAGCTCTGCCAACCAATCCCATCCTTAATTCTCTATTGCATAACATGGGGTAGATGCAATCTCAATTGGCCAACCTGACTAGTTCCACCTCTTATTCTACCTTACAACCATATTATTGCCATAGCCATTTGTCCCTTGCTATTTTGAATGTCCCCATCCCTTAAGGGATGAAAATTCCTAAATTTGATAAGTATAGTGGTAGGGGGATCTGTAGACACGTGTCTCATCCTTCACCACCATCTGTACCAACTTCTTTTACAATGATTCTTTGTTGGTGTTACCATAATTTTTATCCCCTCTTTAAAATTCGTTTTGACCTATACAAATTTTTTGTAAGTTAAAATTGTCGCCCTTTCCTTTTGTTTATGAAACCTTTTATGGCCTCACTTGGGTTTTTGAAACCTTGACTCCACTCGACGCTTTAAAATTGAAGTCTAAATTTCACCTTCGAAGTCAACCTTTTGTAAGTTTTTATAACTGCATCAGGCCCGAAGCACTTGTCACAACCTTTGTGAACACTGACCAAACAAAAAATGAAGTTAAAGTGATTTCATAGCTTTATGGAAGTTTCAAAACCTCAGTCGGCCTTCGACAGGGTTGTTGAAACCATGCTTTCTCCCAACAATGAGATAATTTGAAGACTTCTTTTATTCCAAAGAGCGGTGCGAGAAAGACTATGTTAAAGATATGGCATTTTGGAACCGTACAACAATTTTGAAACCTTTGTCGGTTCCCAATGAGGTTGTCGAAACCACTCATTTCATCGAAAGGGTTCTACTTTCTGTTCTTTTTCAAATATTCAAAAAGTAGTTGGAGCAAAAGGAAATATGGGAAAGCTTACATGTGCCAACCTTAATAAGAAGTCATTAACCACCCACTACTTCCCAACATTAATTGTGGGTATATATAGGTGAATCCAGTTATTTGGAAGGCTCATTTTAGAAGCGATTGGAGAGAAATTTTAAATGAAGCAGAAAGAGTGAAGTTGCACAACTGGTAATTCTTGGAGCTTTGGGCACATTTAAAAGGTATTATTTTCTCTAGTTAAGTTGTAATTTTCTAAAAGATAATACAATTATACCATAGGGAGGAGAGTTGTACTTGCACAAGCTTTTCCATTCTTCTCTTCCAATTGAGCATGTATTTTAGGGGTTCTATCACCATGAAATACAAATATCAAGGTTATGAGTACGCGTCTAGCTTAACCAGTACCATGCTAGGGATAGGGATACAAAGCTAGGGCATGTAAATTTAGATGAATTTTGGGATAAAATTGGCAAAGATGACCAGCCACCCATCACCCAAAGATTAATTGAGAGTGGGTTGTTGCAAGTTGTCGCATTCTTGGTAGCCATTTAATTCCCTAACCTAATACTAGAATGTATTAATCACTATAATCCCCAAACATAGGAGGTGAGAACAAGGATAACCGGCTGGAAGTGAAAATTCAGAGGTCTACTTTCGCTTCCTGCCTAAGAATCTCGGAGAGAGAATTCTACACAAATTTTGATTTCACCTCTTTATATTTCTCTTTTTTCAAAGAAGGGTCAATATAGAAATGCGATTGCCAAAGAGTGGTTTTCCATGCCTAAGAAGGGAAAATCTTAGCTCCCCAAAAATCTACATAGAAATCATTTTGTCGATGAAATTTTTGACATAATATTTCTCCTGCATAGGCTAAAAGGAAATGAGAGTGCTCATGAGTTCGAAGAATGGATGTACTTCATGCGCATCATTATTCAAGGTGAGTAGATCTTGGATTGGGCACAACTCATCAGTGACCAAATACATCATATGATCATTAGCTCCCAGGTCAATAGATTCTTTTACATGTCCTACTTAATTTATGACATTTCTTGTACCAAACCTTGGTCGAGATTGAGGCCAAGTCCAACTCAATGCAAGGAAGTTTCAATTTTTTATTATTATGATAAGTTGTAACTAAGGAAAAGATATCACCTTCACAAGAGAATCAATGATACATTCACCATGAGGATGGTTTGAGAGATCCAGGGGGATATTGGTCTAAGAATCACTCTTGAGGCCATACAATTAATTGACACCTATCGGAGTCACTTTATACAATTTCAAAGGTTTTCATATATCAGAATTGGAGGGTTTGATGGTCTCCCACTGAAGCTCCCTAAATATGTAGAGGATAAGTTTGTCCTGATAGAAGTGTGCAGACAAGTGGTAGAGATAAACAAAAGGTGCAATGAAAGGAAAAAGGTTGGCATACAGTTCCCTATTCGACTTGTCCATTTCTCTTTTAATTCCATGTCAAATGCACTTAATGTTGAAAGAGACCTTGTCAAATTTACATTGCAATTCTATTATGGAAGATTTCCTTTTGATGATAAAGATTTTGTGAAGAATAATTTGCAAATAGGTCTTGGATTCCATCATGTTCCAAAAAAAATATTATTGGGTTGACTACACATATGAATATGAGGTGAGAAAGAGGATTTGGATGAGGTTGACCTTAAGGAAAATTATCACATTCAAATTATCATTTGAAAATTAACATGATACCCTTTCTTCAAAACTTTAAAATTCCTAAATTTGACAAGTCCAAAGAAAAAGGTAATCCACATGAACATATAAGGGAATTTTACATAGCTTGTCTTGAGGTTGTTCACAATGATACATATCTAGTGCATCTCTTTGCTAAAATCCTAGGAGGTCAATCTATTGAGTAGTTTTCACATTTACCTCAAGGGATCAAGTCCTTAGATGAATTAGCATAAAAATTTATTACACAATTTTCATACAACATTGAACATGAAATCTCCATGACTAACTTATGTAATACAAAACAAAAAAGCATTTGGAGAAGCCTTTGTTGCCTTCTTACAAAGGTGGAGGAATATGACAAGAAAATTCCCTTATCCTATTCCTATAAAATAACTTGTCCACATATTTACCCAAAATATAAATCATGAATTGGCTTTTTACCTACGTATCCAATGTGCTAGTACATTTGATGAGATCATAGAAAAGGGAATGGTTATAGAAAAATCTCTCATTGCTAAGCGTCTCATGAAGTTTTTTACGGAACACAAGGATAACCCCTCAACATCCAATGATAAACCTAGGATTTTGGACCAAAAACAAGAACATTATCAATGATGGTGTGGTAGATACAAAAGTGGTCCAAAACATTCAACCACAATGTACTATACAACTAGCATTAAAAAATCCCCAAAATAATCAAGGTGTTAATATTCCTAGGAGGGTACCTAGACAAAATAACACTCCTTTCAGGGAGCCTATTGAACCAACCTTGCAAAAATTTATCCAAGATAAACTTATCACATTATTAGAAATCAAAACTTTTGAACCTCAAGTCAAACCTCCTTGGTACAAGGGTGATCCCACAATATTGGTTTACAATTTTTGGCCAAACTGGACACTAAACTGATTTTTTTATCTAAATCTTCACTTTTGGGCACCTATAGTGGCTAAACCATGAGGAATTTGAAGATGATGCAAACTAGTGATTTGTGAAATTTTGTATATAGATTCTAAATATATTTTTTTCAAAAATTTTGGAATCCCGGATTGCACATCTTTTTCCATCTCCTTTGAAAACTAGTTTTTTTATAAACACCATTTTTAAGGAGTGATGCTCAGTATACAACATAACTTTTCTATGAAGGATAAAATTCTAATTTTTTCAAATTTAGATTTGTAACTACGATATCTAACGGATCATTTGGTTTCATAGTGTTTTATTGAATATTTTTTCCTTAATCAAGTTTTGAAGTCAAATAATTACAATTAGGACATAGGCGGGGACCGTATACAACATAACTTTTTATATGTATCAAAATTATTTTTTTTTAGATCAAGGACATCAATACCTAGCCTAAACATATTTTTCAAAATTTTATTTGATAATCTTCTATTTTCCACATGTGCAGAACAGAGAGCTTGCTTTTCGGTGAAAAACCTATGTTTAATCAAATTAAAAAATAAATACATAATAAAACCAAAACATATTAAAATTATATTTGTTGGATAGCAGCTTGTTCAAGAGGACTACCATCATCCAGTTAGTGCAGTGAAGTCTCCTCCATTTTCATCCTCAACTCAAGCTTCAAAGGGAATTTTTGCAGAAATTTGGTTCGAGGGGAAAAGGGGTTCTAGCGAACGGGGTTCACTAGAACCCCTTCCCCCCTTTAATGCAATTAAAAAATAAAACCCATTAAAGGGGTTTTGCTAGAATGGGTGGATTTCTATCGAACCCCCTGGTTTTAGCGAACCCCCTAGTTCTAGCAAACTCCCTAAAGTGTTTTCCATCCGAAAAATGAATTTTTCCTTCCTCAATGGAATTGTAAACCAGTTTTGTGGGTTTACCCACAAAGAGAATGAATATTGTGAGTATCATATAACCAAGGGACATAAGACTTCTAATTGTTTTAGATTGAAAAATCTTATTCAAGACCTTATAGAGCAAGGTGAAATTGGTATAGAACATTCACCTTCAACCAATGATGATCTTCAGATATTCTAAGATCCTCTCCCAAAATGTGGAAAATGGGAACTCTCAAATAAAGATAACAGCCCTAAACCAACCAATTATGCTTTCATTCCATATGACTATGCCATAACTCATCTAGGAGATTCCTTTCCACATGTCTCTACCATAACTACCTTGGATAACAATCTTGAATGTGCAGTAACTACATGTAGGGCTAAGGTAACCTTTCAAGGGGACCAATCTTCATCATCTTCTAAATTTGATTATAACCTCCTAGATCATATAAAGAAAATCCTAACACAAATATCTATCCTAGAGCTTCTAAAAATATTTCTCACACATAATGAAATATTAAAAAAATCCTTCCATCGTCTTATGTACCTAATAACACAATAACATAGATACTGTGCAATTTCAAGCCATGGTAGGACATCTTTCAGTTCCCCATCATTTGGTGTTCACTAAAAAGACCTTCCCTCCATTAATTCATTTCATAATGAGGCCTTATACCTAGAAGTATTCATCCATAGATATAAAATCAAGAGGGTCATGATTGATGGTAGAGCAAGCCTAAATATTTGTACCCTCCAACTAGTAAAACAATTAGGATACTTTGATGGTGTCATTGATTCCCAAAAGTGGATCACCATAAGAACTTATGATGATGCTAAGTGTGAGTTTGAAGGAACAACAAAATTTCCAATTCATGTTGGCCCTGCTATAGTGGATACCATTTGTTAGGTCTTAGCTCTTGATCTCCCATGCAACATCCTTCTCAAGGTTATCCACGGATACATGCATTGCAAACCCTTACCTCTACATATCATCAATGCCTAAAGTTTACCTATGAGGCTGCCAATGTCACTATTTCTGGAGATCCTCACCCTTTTGAATATTGCAAAAGCTTGGAAGAAAAATATCACATCCAAATACTTAACAATAATGTTGCATCACCTTTATCATAGATTACATAGATCCATCCAATGTATCATCATCTTCTGCTAAACATACCACCATTCTTGAGACAAAGGTTCAAGTTAATGACAGGTGGTTGAGAGAGTATAACATGAAACAATATTTTTATGTGAGTCAACTTCCACTTTCACCAAAATTGTATGGGAAATAAAAACCTAAACAAGATGTAGCAACATGATTGTTATAAAAAACAAATCAACAATATTTTGACAATATGGTGAATTAGACAAAAATGAATAGAAGATGGCATTTCTACATGACTGCATAAAGAGGAAGAACAAAGCATACATATAGTTCCAACTAATAAATATCCTAAGGGCCTTATTATAATAAAAAAAAATGGGCTATAAAGGATAAGGTGTCTCAGGATATAAAGAACAAGGAATCATAGAGCCAATATATGTGGAAAAGAGAAATAATAATGAAGAGCTTGGGTATGGATCCTTGAAAAATATGTCTATTGAACCTAAGGTAATTGAGTCTTTTCCCATTATTGAAACTTCCAAAGGGGATCCATTTTAAGACTCCATGCATATCACTAATCTACTCTCAGATCATTCCATTTTCACCTTATTAGCCATATCATTTACTTCCACATCACAATCTAAAGATCTTTCACTCATTTATCCTCAACATATAGATTGGGATAAACATGGACCACCAATTCTAGATACATTCCAAAATGATGTGGATTTTGTGAAATTTATGGGTCTAAGAGAAACTATACCTTTAGGAGATCATAAATTTGGTTTATTCTAATACAAAACAAATTTAAACCATAATATTATTACAGATAGGGAGTCATTGACAACTCAATGTAACATCCCCGCATAAATTTAAATCATTGTATATAAGACAAATAACCTTTGAAATACACTTTGTTTGAATATATTTTAGTATAAAGTAGGGGAAATACATTTTTGGTATGTTAATTTTGGATGTCTAGTATATTTTGTGTTATAATTTATATAATGGATGTATATATTTATCACAAATGTATTTTTTGTTTATTCTTATCTAAAATTTGTTTGGACATTTCTATTTGATTCTATTATATTATAGTAATGTGTTATTATTATTTAATCTTGTTTCATTTCTTTGTTACTATAGACATGTAAAATATCCTGATCAACATCATACACTTGATTATGATTAACTAACACCGATTCTTCCTTAATCATTTCATCACTAACCAATTAATTGAATAAGCTTTATTTAATTAATTTCCTCCTAAAATTAGATAATGAGCTTTATCATATTATCCTAATGTTCTTCCTTTAATTAAATAAATCAATTTTATTTAATTAAAATCCTAATTTCGTCTCCTTTAATTAAATAAATCAATATATTTAATTAAGATACTAATGTCCCAATATCCTCTCATTTGATTTAAATAAACTCAAATATCTAAATCAAATGTCACAAATCAAACTAATTTCATCTAAGTTAATTAATCCTAAATTAATTAACTTCTAACACTAACCCCCCATTCCTCTAGCTTTCAATACCACCCTTGGGTAAGTCAACCTAACCAAGTTGCACATGTAAATAAATTTATTTGATTTAAAATTACCCTATTTTCATTCAAATATGGCATATTCTTGGAATATTCCACCCATTTGAATTTTCCCTCCCAAAGGACTTTTGTCCTCCACCTTTGTATTGAAGGCTCTTACATGGCATTGAAGGCTCTTGCACCTCCTCTTACACAAGCCACATCTTGGCATTCAAACCTCAACTACATGCATTTAACATGCACATTGTTCAAAATGTGCTCCACCTCCCTTCATTAGCATATTGACAAGTGGCACAATGCCATTGGTCCCTTTTTTAAGCCTGCATTCTCCCCATTCTTCACTCTTCAAACCTTCTTCATTATAAATAGAGGCCTTCTCTATTGATTTGGAGAAGAAAACTTTATGCAAATCCATTATGGCCATTTGAGTTCAAAGCATCCATGATTTCATCCACAATTTCATGCAAGTTAGCATATAATTTCATCATCCATAGCTAGGTTATTGACAATTTGCATCAAGAATCACACATCCATCATCAAGCTTATCAAGGGATTGGGAAAGGGATTCTTTCCACATCAAAGAAGCACTAATCCCCCTATGGGATGTTGGTTTGAGCATTAGAATAGTATTTCATTAGTAATTTGTTTGGTATTTTACTTTGTTTTCATGTTCTTGTGTTCAAATGAATTTCATAGGGAATGACTGTTTACACTTGTTTAAGGACTAATGTTTTATTGTTTGTTCATGTTTGGGTAGGTCTAGGCAAAGCATTCACATTTTTGGCACTAGAAGGAGGGCGAAAATCTCAAAATTAACACATTTTTTTGGCCATTTTTGTCATATTTTTCTCTTTTTTGCTTTCTCAAGACACAACAACGTTGAGAAGACAAACAACGACGTTGTCGCTTCAACATTGCTATATAGCGATGTTGCCTCTTGATCCAAAGGGTGATGCTACAGTGATGTTCTTGGGGCCGGATTTGTCAAATTCCAAAGGGCGACGTTGATGAATATTTTGACACAAATGCAGTCCCTATTTTCTCCACAGAGCGACATTTTAGCAGAGCGGCACTGGAAACTTCAAATAGCGACACCTTCATGGGAGGTGATGCTGGTTCAGGGTAAAAAGTCAATTTTCAAATTTATGTTGACATGTGCTTTATGCTTTTGATTTCTTTGGACCATTGACCTATTTTTTGGCTTTATTGTTTGTAGGCTGACCAAATTTTGCAAGTTGAGATGACAAAGAAGAGGAGGAAACAAGAAGAGCTTCCTATGGCACTTTCTTTTTCATAATTGTAAACTACTGTTCTTTAACACTTTGGGGACATTTATAATCCCATCTTTGGATATTGTTATTTTCAGCTTTAGAACTTAACTAGATTTTGTTTGGGTTTTAAAAAGAACATACAAAAGTTTTCTTTTTCTCAAAGTTGGTTAAAAAGAACATTAGAACTCACTAGTTTTTGGATTTGGTTAAAATCGAGCAGTCAACTTCACACTCAAGTTTGGTGCTTTAAAAAGAACTCACTATTGTCTTCAAGGATTTAAAATGAACTTGTGTCTATCTTGTTTTGTAGTCTTCTTTACAATCTAATACCATTCAAATGTGTATGCACTTCTCTCGTGCTTCACGGTGATCTTGAAAATCAAAAGAATTTTGGTGATATTAGGTTGTCTAAAAGATTGCCTCCACACTTCAAATTTGGGATTTTAAAATTGAACAAATCTTGCTAGTGTGAGAAAAGGCATTGCGTGTGTTCTCTCTTTGTTCATGCAAACAAATTTTGATCAAACTATGGATGTACTTACTCACTTTTTTAAATCTTTAGAGGGCCTGCCTTGGTGGGAAAAAGTACTCACCCCAAGGGAACGACCCAAGCGGTAACGAGCATAAGCCAGGCTCTTTCGAACTGCTATACAAATTTTTGGTTGCAAGGAAAGATTACAATTAACAAAGTGATGCATGATAGCTCTCCCCCAGTATCTTTATGATGTGTAAATCCCTTGTTCTAAGGGTCGGGAGACCTCTTGAGGGATTTTATCATTGTCTCCTTTGAATCAGATGCCCTTATTATGAACCCTTGTGTAGTAACCAAAAATCCCAATATTTGTTGGCGTTAGGAGGTCGTACCTTTGAAGCCGTTCCACATATTTGTGATTCTTTGTAGAGATGAAAAGTTCATCATGGGAGATTCATGAGAACTGAAGCTTGGATAACTCATAGAAGTGAGTGTCGTGGAGGGGAACCAGTGTGGTCAAGCTTCTAATCATCCGCTTTGAATAAGCATAGCTAGATTTATCCAAGTGAGAATTCAACAAATATTTTCCTTTTCCATCCTAGGGTTGTACAATTTTTGGGTTAGTTAAACACATTGCTTGAATCCAAAATCTTGAAAACAAACATTGAACAATGGTCATCAAATTTCAAACCCTTTAGAAGAGGAAAATACCTTTGAAAAGTCCAAGTATTACTGCTTTCCCTAGGGATTTATCCTTAGAGTCTTCTAAGTATTTGGGCTTATATCTTAATTTTCTCTCTCTAAAGTCAACATTAGGGAACTATTGCCTTGATTTCCTTGATTTCCACATAATGGGCCTTGTGAGATGAAAAGAAATTGAGGCAGACATCTAGTTTGAAAAGCTAAGAAAGAAAGTGTTTGTGGTAAAAAGGACTTATTAAGTAAAGATAAAAGACAATTGAACCCCACACGTGTGTTTTCTCAAATGATTTCCCGCAAGATCAAAACTCCAAAACCAAAGTCCACCAATCGCCACAAATTTCTTAGTCCAAGAAATATCAAGAAATGTCAGTCTATGCTTTATGGAGTTATAGAAAGATTGGTCTATAACTTTTACAAACATGCTTCAAAAGATAATCCCAATTTTTATTCATTCTATTATTGTCAAAATCCAAGTATTTTTCAACGTTTTGAGTTTCTCACATAGGAAGTATAGCATGTTCTTCAATACCAAGGTCTTGTAAGCAAAATTTTCTCTAAGTTCACCTAGGATAAAAAATCAACCCTTTCATCCATCTCAAAACATCAATCAAAACCTATCTCACAAACAACTCTTCGAATCTTGGAAAAATCCTTCATGCTAGGATTTTGGCAAATCCTGTAAATCAAATCAAAATCATCTTGTTTGACTAAGTGTGTGTGGATGTATCCTTCTTCATACACTTAGTTAAATTATCACCTTGTGGACAAATTTATTCCAAGACAACATCTAACCTCTTGGAGTTTATGAGTTCATTATCAAATCCAAATCAAATCCAAAAGTCCTAAAGTCAAGTATCCCTCCAAGGTTCTTAAGAGTTCATCATTCACAATCACCCATCTTTCATTATCTCATCACCATCATTTGATCCTTAGCATCTTAGATTTTCTTTTTTGTACCTATAAGTTTGGACCAACCTAAGGAGTTAGAGGTTTACCTCCTATATTCCTAAAAGTTGATCCTTATTTTATGGTCCAAACTATATCTCAACACAAGAAGAACATGGAAACAAACAAAGAAACATCTACTTCAAGTGACTTAAGTCAAATTGCACCTGAAATCAACCCCATCGGATCTAGCAATCCCCCACTCAACCTTCCTCAACTACCACAAGATCTTCAAGAGGGAGGTTCCCAAGTGGAGGATATTACCAACAATTTCCTAGGAATGACTCAAGATGAAATCATAGAAATGGTCCAAAATCCTGAATATCACAAAATTGTCAACACAATGATGAGACTTAATCCTTCACAATACATGTTGGAATTAGCAAAAGAAGGGGCTAAACTCCTTTCTGATTATGATGTGATCAATATTATGGAGAAACCTCTTGGGATTATGCCACCAATATCATTCATACCTTCATTCCAGAACATCATTCAACCCATCCCACAGCCAGAGCCTCATCTCATGCTCCCAAGTCAACCCATAGTTTACCAAGGGAAGTTCATTGCTTCATGATCTTCAAACACATCCACTTGTAAATAACCAAGACTTAGATGAAAACACCATCTTGGGTCAATCCATTCCTCAAGACCCAAAACATCCATACGCCTCACTCATCTTTCATGACACCAACAATCCATCCACCTTCGCCGCATCATCAGTATATTCTCTTGACACACAAGTCTCTCTTCCCATGACTTCACAAGGACAAGGGGGACTATTTGGACAAGGGAGAATCTTTGATCCCTCATCATCACTTGCTCAAGGAAACACACCTCCAATCTTCCCACCATTTCCCCCTCTTCCATTAACATCCACACCAATCCTCGGTTTAGGGAAACCTCCTTTACCAATCCTTAATCAACCTAATCAAAATAATCCACCAATCATGAATCAAATCAACATACCAAATTCTCCAAGCATTCCACCAATATCACAACACCAGGTGGCACCAATCCAAACAACACAATCAATCACTACACCTCAAATATCTCAAAACATGGTCTCCCAAGGACCTAGCATATCAACTGCACCATCCACCACACTATCCCCTATCATCAATCCAACGACACCTCAACAAACTCACATCACAACATCTCACACCATTCAAAATCCTCCACCTCCACCACCGAAACCAAACATGGAAAACCAATAGCTGCCCAGCAAGCCTATCAGAAAGCATTCCAGCCATTTCAAGTTCAAAAAGCCACACAAGATGCTCAACAAGCATAGGCATAGCAAGCCGCCCAACAAGCACAACAGACTTCCCAAGCACAAGCCCAAGCTTTATTGCAACAATAACAAGCTTCCCAAGCTACACAAGCAGCGCAAGCTACACAAGCCGCCCAACAAGCACAAGCTTAACCACAAACTCAATATCAATCCCAACAAGCTCAAGCGCAAGCACAATACCAAGCACAATGAAAATCAATCCAATAGCAAGCCTATCAACAAGCTTTACAATGATACCAAGCGCAACAAGAAGCTTCTCAGCTACTAGCCCAACAACAAACATTGTTGGCACAACAACAGCAAGACCAACAACAAGCGTTGTTGGCACAATAGCAATTGCAGGTATACCAACAAGCATTGGTCCCACCGCAAAGCTTGCAGTAACCTCCCACGAACATGCAAAATACCCCACCTATCACTCAAGCAATCAAACCACCCCAAA